>VZRX01021663.1:27201-61165 GCA_013398075.1 Notiomystis cincta | reverse complement strand
TCGCGGCCCGCGCGCGCCGCCTCACGGGCGCGCTCCCGCCCGCCCTTCCCGCCCCTCAGGGCGCGGCCCCTCAGGCGCCCTCGCCCCGCTCCGCCCCGACCCCCCCGGGGTCGCTAATTCACCTTCGCGGGGCTCCTGCGAGGTGCTGGGGGGCTGTGCCGTGCTCCCAAGCTCTGGTGGTGGAGGTGAAACACTGGCGCTAGCCCCGCGGTGGGACCTGGCTGGGAGGGGTCCCGACGTGCACACACCGGTGTGAGGCGGGGGGCGCTGCCACTGGGGGCAAATGTTGGCCTGATCTACCGGCCCCATCCCCACCCCAGCCTGACAACGTCCCTGAAAATGTCCTACAGTTAGTCCAGGTGAGAGCTAAGGCGGTGGTGGTCTCTGTGGCGGGCACCTTGCTCAGGAGCATCACTGGTGCCACAGCACAGAACCGGAGTCCCAGAATGGGGCGGGTTGGAAGGGTCCTGAAAGCTCAGCTGTTCCCAATATCCCAAGGTGCTCCAAGCCTCATTCAGCCTGGCCTTGGACACTTCCAGGGATCCAGGGGCAGCCACAGCTTCTCTGGGCACCCTGTGCCAAGGCCTCCCCACCCTCCCAGCCAGCAATTCCTTCCCAATATCCAATTTAATCAAAACCTGCCCTCTTTTAAGTTTGAATCCACTCCCCCTTGCCCTGTCACTCTATGCTGTTCTCTCCGTGTTTCTGGTGGGCTCCACCCAGGTACTGGAAGGCACCTGGAGGGTGTTTTTGGTCTCAGCTCCAGGCTCTGTCCCACCAAGATGCTCCATTAGCAGCTGGCTGTACCTCCCCAGTGTGTTGTGCCCAAGTAATTAATTGGTTCTGCTCCTTTATGAGGTTTGGTGTCACTCCTTACACCTTTTTTTTTTTTTTTTTAATCCATCTTTTTTTTAAAAACCATCTCTGGTCTCTGAATAAAAAGGAAGACATGGCTCTTAGATCTGGAGATCCATGTGGGAAAGTATAAGGCTGGCCTTTAATTTCTGTATTCTGTAAAGAGCTGTAATTGCACAAGCAACAAGTACCCAGTTCTCTGAGAACTGGTTATGCTGTTCACCAAGCCCAGATAGGTATTAAGTGAGTCCAGATTCCTTTTCAAACCCTTTCGTGGCATAGACTAAAGGGGTTTCTTTTGAGAGGTGACTACTTGGTGGAACTAGACTGGAAGGAAAATTATCTATATTTCATATATATGAATGTACAGCCAGGTCAAGGCTTAGCAGCATTGCCAAGCTCTGCTAATTCACAGATCAGTAACAAGACCTAGAGATCCACCAGGATCCAAGAAATTGATCTATTTTACGTTTTTTACATTGAGTTGTCTGCTAAAGTACTTAATCAGGCATCCTTGGTGTTTCTCTGTCATGTCCCAACACTTCCCAACATTAAATTCATCCAATGACCATATATTTTTTTTATGATTTGAAACATCCCAAACACAAAATAAGATGTCAGGGCTTGTGCACATCTAACAGCATCAAGACATGTGGCAACACCTTTTATGCCATCTTTTATCCAAGTATTTCAGAGTGATTTACAAGCGTTAATTAATGTTAAGTGTTACAACACTCCTACTTAATCTGTAGTTTTTAATATTCTTCAATAGCAGAATATTTAAACGTGACCTGTTCTGCAGGTTGTGTTTTCACTTGGCTCAGCTTCTTCAGAACACTGGTCATGTTGCCACATGAGTAGGAAATTATAGCTAAAAATATTGCTGGTGTGTGTGTGAATATATATTTATATATGTACTTCCCATTGCAGGGATTTGGCTTAGCTGTCAGGGTTTTTTTTTTTTGCTTAAAGAATGTAAATTATGGTCCATATTTCTATTTTTTCCAATTGTTTTTGGTGAAAATAAAATGAATGTGCCACCCATATAAGAGCATTTGCATGGATGTCATGCAAGGAGGTGTCTCTTGCTCAAGGAGCTCATTATCCTTAGGCAGGGGCTGGTTTTTGCTTGCAGGATTCCTCTGGCAGAGTAAATCCTTCTGGCCATCCAGGAAATATTGCAAACCCAGTAATTCTGTGGGGTTACTCTTGTCAGTCACCTCTTTATCAGCACCATGGGAGTCACAAGTGGAGCTTATTCCTCCCTTTTCCTTCCCCCTTTTGAGGCTGAGCGGGAGCACAGCCAGGGGGCTGGGAATTAGGATGAGTGCTGAGGGCTGGGACCAGGGAGCTCTCCCTACCTGCATCAGGGATTTGCTCCCTTTTAATTACACTACAAAAAGAAAAAAATAATAAAAAATGTTAAAAAAAAAAAGGTAGTTTGGTGCAGATCTTGTACAGACCTTAGGAGAAATTGCCAACCATTTTTATGAGGTACTTGATACAAAATGCTTCAAGGGCTTTGGGCTAGGCTGTTGTTTTATTGCTAGTAAAAAGATGAGTTTTATCCCAAGCAGACACATTAAATGTCAGCACAGTTGCTGTCTCCTCTTTATTTTTAAGTGTCTTTCTCATGTGAATTTTGGGGGTGTTTCCCTTTTTCACCTTTTGGCTCCTCATTTCTATTTTCCTTTCGCCTTAAACTCCGGATCTTCTTTTCCCCCTTCCAAGATCAATCTGTCTCTGCATTTTTAATGAATCATTTACTGTGACATATGAGCACTGAAGACACAGTGTCAGGGACTTAAGCATCTGTGGGGAGCAGGAGGAGATGAAAGGGATGTGATCTTAGCTTCAGTCTTTTGTTCATGTGGGATGGGACTTTGCCTAGAGGCAGCACAAATATAACTTTTCCTTCTAGGGAATAATGAGGAGAATTAAAACCCAGCAATGTCTCGTTTTTCTCTCTGGAGCACTGCTAGGAATTGAGGATCTCAGCTGTGCCTTTGCTATTCCCACTCTTAGCAGTGAATCAACACAAAACCCAGAGTGGCAGGAAAGGAGGTTTTGTGCAGAGCTCATTCAGAACACCTAGAGAAGCGTTTCTAAGTGCAAAATGGGCAACGTGGGGTTTATGGTGTCAGAAGTGACACCAACAGGGAGAAGCCTTGTCATTACCTCTTTCATCTTTCCTTGTGGTCTAAGTCACTCCCCCTTTGAAGCTCTGGAGGAAGGGAAGACCCCATTCAGGCACTGTCCTCTCATAACCGAACCAAAAAAGGACCAAAATGGGCAAGAAATTGATCTCTCCCAGGGCTGCCCTCTTTACCAGCCAGCTTCACTTTCCTTTGGCAAAAAGTGCAAGTAGTGGATGACAGCCCAATTTTTTTTATTATTTTAGAAAAGGTAAACAACTGCCTTAAAGTATTTTTGCATATATTCATATGCATGACTTATGTGAAACTCATAATATTCCAAAAATGTTTTTAATACAGGTTTTTAGTTCTGTTGCTGTGAACAGACAATAAATTTCCTACAAATTATTCATTATTTTGCACTTTTTACTCTGTTCCAAAACTATTGAGATGCTTTACAATTATATGAGTAGCACAACTTGAAAACTTGAGAAAATGTGAAATTAATTAACCGTTTAAATGCTGCTGCTGAACTGAAGTGAAATCCAAAGTTTGCCTCTGCAATGCTTTTGGGTTGGGGCAGTATAGGTGACCATCAAAATGTTCTCCTTTAATGTTTTAAATCATAAATTTTAGATGCAGTTGTTGAATCCAGCTGAGTATCCACAAATTCAAATACAGGCTGAAATCACAGCCCTGTTTTGGTGTTGGGCTAAAGTGGGATCACTTTATTCACATGAGCAGTGACAGGATTTGGCCTGGATCATGTTCTGCAAAGCTGTTTTTGTAGTGAGTTTGTGTGTTTAACAAATTCCCTCTCCAATTAAACACCTGCAGCCTGTAGACCCCACACCACCAGGGGATTTTTCCTTGCCTCAAGTTTAAAAAGAACGATACAAAACATTACAGATATTAACTTTGATACAACCTTCATCACATTGTTTCTGTGAAGGCTACATTTAAACCAAGGATTATTTTTCCTTTTTGGTTTGTTATCCAGACTTTTGCTTCCTTAAAACGCTGGTGCAGGGATTCCAAACCACCTAACCTATTTTCCTGGAGCAGGCAGGGATGTTTCTTTCTAGAATTTGCAGTGTCTTGTCAGAAGAGATCCACCCCCCTGGAGCTTCTGGTTGCTTTCAGACACTCCCTCGTCTCTTAGGGGCACTTTGTTGTGTCACAGGGTTTTATCACTGTGTCATTTATCAGCTATGATTTCACAGCAAAATTACATTTGCTGGATATATTTCTGCAGTCCTCACTTGTACTGTAGAATCCTTATTTTGGAAGTGCCATGAAGGGTCCAAGCTGAATTCCTAAAATCCCAGTCTGTGCTATGAAAATGAGGTTCTCCAGGTCTGTGTAAAGATTTTCCCTCTCAGAATACACCATAATTTATATACTCAGTTAAAAACTGACTCTGTGTTCATCACAGAATGCAAAAGTTCTGCAACATTGTCATGTTTTCAACGTTATTTTTGAAGGATTCTTAAAATATGTGACAAGTGTTTGTTGTTTTTTTGCTGCAGCGTCCTGACAGTGATAGCAGATTTTAAAGCTCTTTTGCACTGCCTTTGAAAAGCTTTATACATATATTTGTTGATAAAGATTTCGATATTTTAGACCAACAATTTGTAATTAAATAGTCATAAGAAGTAGGAGTGTGAAGTGGCCAAGTGAGGAGAGATTGTCAGATCTTAAGAGTATTCAATTTAGAATTATTGTGTCAATTTGACTTCTGCTTGTTTGGAAATACAAATACACAAATAGCTGTAATTACTTATGGGGTAATTCAAAATATCCTAGAAGCTTTCTGTGAGGACTGAAGAGTGGGATCAGGAGAGCTGATCCCAACTAAATTACTTTGGTAATTTAAAACCTCAGTAAGAACATTCCTGGAAATATTTTTTGGTTCAGATCGATGTCACAGTGGAGATGAGTGCTGGGGAAGACAAATGAATGCCAGTTTTTGGTTCAACAGATAATAATAAAGTTTCCTGCAGTATTGTTCCAGAGTGATAATGGGAAGTGGAATTCTGGAAGGTTCAGATGGATTGGAGGATGCTGGGACTCAAATATTTGAGTTTGGCTAAAATGCCAAGAAGTTGAGGCTCAAGAATATGAGGCTTCAAAAAGGGATGGGAACAGGGAGTCAAGAATTTATCAAATCATCCATGAGTATTGCATTTGAAAATCTGCCATGTGGAGTATTACAAAAGGAAGGTGAAGAGCCATGGTAATGGACAAACTGCTGATGATTTTATGGTTTATTGTGGCTGGTAACTGGAGAGTGCAGAATTAACCCCCACAAACACATGACATGACACAAGCAGTTGTCCTGCTTCCAGAGGCAGCAGTTTTAGCCTTTCTGCAAAGGAAAATGATTGGAATATGATTGGAGGCCCATTTCCTTAAGGGGAATGCAGCTCCAGCTGCTCCTGCTGTTATCTGAACCCTTTGCTAGAGGCAGTTAAGTGGGAATGGAGCAGGAACCCTGCTGAAGTCACAGGTGTGACTCTGGGACAATGGGTGTGATTGGTCTAAGTCAATGTGTTTTGGTTGCAGCCCATAATCAGTGATTTAGGGATTTCATCATTTCTGCACAGAATTTAAGCAGCATTAAAATAATCCTGCCAACGGCAGCTCAAGCACCCCTTTGTTCCTGCTCACTGTGACAGAAATAATACCCCTCCCCAAGTGCTGTAATTCCTGAAAATCTGGCACATTACAGGTTTCATTGGAAAAGGTATGGAAGATTCCCAAATTTGACCTATTTCAGATTTTAAGAAGGACAGTGCAAGTTTCTAGGCTTGGAAGTCTCTCAGGGAAGCCCTCACAGCTGCCCACTTCTTTTTTCATGAGGAGAATCCAGCTGGAAGGTTTCTCTCTGCTGATTGTGCTCTGACAAGATGGATGGGCTGAGCCATTCCAGGGATTTCAAACCCAGACTCTTTCTCCAGCAGAACATCCCAGCCTGGTGCTCTTACTCATTGTCCAGGCCACTGGGGAGTCAAATCCTTCTCCAGCTTCTGCTGCTGAATAGTTTTGGAGTCTGGAGTTAATTCACCTGCAAATTATATTATAATAATTCCAATTCAGACACTGAACAGATAATGTTAATATCTGAGATAGCAAAATTTGGTTTACTTCCCTAGAGTGAGAAGTTTTTTCTTTAAAAATGAACAAAATTTAACTGTTTTTTTCCATTTACTTAGAAAGTTTTGTACACAGCACCAACCTTTCTGATATACAGACTCATTTTTTTTTGCCTTGAAATTCTTTAGGCAATGAAAATGTACTTCTAATTTTGTAGTGATACATAGTGCATCCACCCAGTTTTAGGAATATCAACTTATAATAATTATCAATATCAATAACAATATCAATAATTAACTTTCATGAACCTGTAAGGGGAAAAGTATTTTGGTTTCATATGGAGAGGTAGGGAAGCTGAAGGACACACACATGGACACTGGATTTTTTTACATACCTGCCCCAAAACGTGGTTTATTTCTTCTCAAAGATCATGAGAACTTTTCACTTCCAGTGAGGTGAGAGGCCACAAGCACAGTTGTGAGAAACTTGGTTAATATTTGTCCTGGATCTACAGTGAGGGAAAAGAAATGCTCCAGCACTTGGGCAGCTCTTTGGCAGTGGGAAGGTGGGTGCCAGAGTGTCTGGCAGTTCAATATCAAGGTGGATTAAGAGCATTAAGGAAGCTTAAACAGCTCCCAGGAGAGACATTCCCATGGGTTTGAAGGCTCATTCCTCTGGAACAGTTGTTTGGCTGCAGTTTGGGTTGAAAGATCAGGTTTTCTTCTCCTGGAATTGTGCATGGCACTACTTTTCCTTTGTTAAGGATGCTCCAAGTTTGACTGCTCAGATCCCGCTGGTTTTTCAGATTTGGGAAAGATCAGGCAACACCTCTTGCCCAGTTTAATGGACATCACCATGGGAATTCTCAGGCTAAGGCAAGTGAAGGAAAACAGGCAGGTTTTTCCTTTTTTGATTAATATTTTTATTTGAGTGACCTGTTACAACCAATAGTCCCAATCTATATTGCTTTCCAAGTTTTATTATCATTAAAATATGAGGCAATTCCCTGAGCTGGATGTTCTGTCCATATTACCTGGTGTTATCTGGAAGAATCCTGACTGTAGCGAAGATTTATTGCCAAATATTTAACAAACAAGTGTCATAATACTGAAATTACCTTTCTAAAAGCTATTATTTTAAAATCATAGCATGCTGTTATCTATAAAAGCCATTATCTGAGAAAAACTTAGTGAGTTGAGCACAATATGTTACATATGTCTGTCATATGGTAACAGGTGATTTTTCTTCTACATTATTGGTTTGTTTAAATTCTACTGGAGATTTGTACCAGATAGAGATGTGCTTTTCTGCTGAAGTTTGTATAGTTTTGTTGGTTTTTGGTTTTTTTTTTTTTTTTTCATTTAACTGGAATGTAATTATAATCTTTTCCATCATAAATAGCTTCAAATACTTGGGATAATACTTCTGGTAGTATTTTGACGTCAATATAGAAATGAAGATAAAGTGCTCACACAGACCAGAAAATGTAGGATACACTGAGACACTGAGCTTAGACTTGCAGGTTAAGACAAAAAATATGGATCTGCACGTGTCCAGTCCAACTTTTTGTGAAATTATACAAAAACAGCAATCAGGGGGCTCATGTTGATACTGCAGTGAAGAAAAATGGGAGTGTCCTTTCCAAATGGGTTCTCCTCGTGCTTCTGCTGTCCCTTCAGTTGGATTCTCTGCTACATTTGGAGCATTACTGGAACTTTTAAGCTGAAAGGTTCACAGTGGCTGATGAGGAGAAGGCAAGTGGCAGACTCAGGCTGGGAGGGGATCCTGTGAGGGCAGCACAGGTGGGGACAGTTCCCCAGGAGCTGCACTGTGCAGCTCTGCTGAGCACTTTTCTCACATCCTCATCCATCCCCCTGTGGTGCAACTGGCCTGGGAAGCAGAGTTTTGGGCTTGCTCTTGGAACAAGCAGCTACCTCAAACCTCAGATTTTTTCAAGCTGTTACAGCAATTTCTAAACCCTCCTCTGTTAGGCCCCACTGCCAAGCACATGGCCAGGCCATTTATATGCTTTAACTATTCCTGTGTTGTGGAATGGCATTTGTGGATTATTGGCAGTGTTAGACTATAGCAGCTCTTCAGTTACACTCCTGCTGCACTTCCACAAACACTTTAAGCCAGCATAAGCCAGAGATGCTGCCCTGCCCTGCACAAATGTTCCTGCAGCTGCACATTTAATTGATTGGGGAACTGATTTGGGTTAAAACCCGCCCAGCCAAGGAGCCAAAGCCAAACATCAGCTTTAAACTCCTTTCTGAACTCACCTCCTCCACAGCCTCTCCAATATTTGTGCTGGCTTGAAGGTCTGCACCTTCCCGTGGCTGAGACCACAACAAGTGTGTGAAGAAAACCAGGAGCTGCTTTTTTGTTGCAAGGGCTGTTTTTTAAAGGGCTTGTGGAATTGCAGTTTCAGCTGTGGCTCCTTGTTAAACAGCCAGATATTCTACAAGAGGATTAATGGTCATATTTTTATGCCCTGACTCCCAAGGCACACCTTGGAGAGAACCCAGGGTGTGACCCTGGACTTATTTTTTTCTCTATCACCTGCTTGTCTTTAACCAATTTTCTCTTAAAAACATCAGGTTGTATTTTCTGTGAGCCAAACAGTCTCTAAGCAAAACACGTTTCCACACCCTCTAAAATATTTTTCTATCCTCTCACAGCAGATACTTTCTGTATTAGGTAGTTTCAGTCAGTATTTATGCAACAAAACAATGGAAAGAAAATACAGGGTTTGGGTGACTTGTCAGTGTTAAAATCTGACCCTTGGAGCAGCTCATTTTCTCTAAAACTCTGCTGAAATAATCTGTGAGTTTCAGAAGTGGTTTATCCTTGGATTACAAGGATTTACAGAGGTTTGCTCATCCCAAATTACATTTATTTTGTTGCTGAACACAGAAGCACAGAACTTCCTTTAAAGGGAACAGGCACTTTGTGGGCATGGACAGGAAAAGTGACACTACACCCTGACTGATGGGTTGGTTTGTGGGGGTTTTAAACACCTGGTCAAAGATGGAGACATTATTCTGAGTTGCACTGAGTAAAACATCACCTCTGCACCTGCAAGGGCACAAATCACCCATTTCCTAGCTCATATTGCAGAATTAACTCTGCACCCTGCCAAGCAAAATTCAGGTGTGGAGTTTGCCTTGTGTCATTCAGGAGACGTGGGAAAGATAAAGGACTAATTATAGAGGTCGACTGCCAATTCTGTCTAAACTGGAAGTTTCCTCCTCTTCTCAACAGTAACTAGGACACTGAGTTACAAAAATAATCTCACAAAATTCCGTGGTGGAATGGTACTCAGCTCCTAACGTGTGCCCTGGGCTGTGGCTGTTCCTGTGGCAGTCGCTGAGTTATCCCTGGTTTCACTTCAGCTTTGAACAACCAAGGCAATGCTGAGCTTTTCTCAAATCTTCTCTCACTATAATGGGGTAGATGATGAGCAGGGGTGGAAAGGTTTTAATCTCATAAAATCACAGAATTGTTTAGGTTGGAAAAACCCTCCAAGGTCATTGAGTGCAGCCCTGCCAAGGCCACCACTGCCCCACGTCCCCAAGTGCCACATCCACACAGGTTTTAAATCCCTCCAGGGATGGGGGCTCTACCACAGCCTGAAAACATTGGAAATAAAGATTCCTTGAACTGTGTGAATTTCCAATCCACTCTGACTATTCAAGAGTTCTGGCTTTTCTTTCAGGGATAATTTGCAACCTAAGAGCTGCTTTTGGTTGTAAGAGCCAAGAAAATCATCGACCAATTTACAGGTTTAAGTTCTTGAAAGTTAAAAATAAAGTTAAAAAATAATAAAAAAGAAAAATTAAGGGTTTTTCTAAAATGATCTGGAAGGCTGCTGCTGAAAAAGCAGTTCAGCAGACTTTGAGATAATACAGATTAATGCTCTTTTTATTTCTTAGCCCTCTGTCATTTTCTCTAGTCTCTCCTCCACTTTAAATCATCTGTGTTATTTTCCCTTAAAATGTGACTAGGATCTTTAAATAAGAGGAAGGTAAACCCATTGACTGCCCCAGCTAAATACTTAAACTGTTCCTTCAAAGAAGTTAGAAAAGTGAAGTGATAATTTTAAATCTGCTGGATTGAAATTCAAATTTTTGATATTTCCATTTAAAGGAAATTTCTTAAAAACAAAATTTAAATCCAGATTAATTTCAGTTCTTTTCTAGTGTAAAAATGTTCAGTAGTATGGAAATTCACTGAGCTCCAGTTTAGAATCCCTTTAAAGCACAAGGAATGATTATTATCTTTATAGCAAAGGCAGAGCATTTGTGAAGTTGTATGAAACAAACTCTGGCTGATTAAATTATTTTAGGACTTCTTAATTATCAGAAACTACACTTTTAATACTTTACTACAACCTGAAATGTTTATAAATAACAGGTTGGAGGAAATGCAGGAGCTCTTCCATAGTGCAGAGTTCTGGGAGTCAGGTTGGGATTCCAGTGCTGCTCGGGAACCACCCCTGGAATGAAAAGCTGATGCTGATTTTTGGGAACTCGTGGAAGTTGCAGAAACTCTGAAGTCCCAGCGAGTCTGTGCCAGGAGCTGCTCCCTGTGCTGTGCTCCAGAGCTGCAGAGTTCTGCACCTTCTTTGCTTTCCTGTCTGTCATTCACCCGCCCACCCCTCCTGCTCTGCCACGAGCTCCTGTTGATCTGCTTGGCTTTCCCAGCATCCTTTATTGTGCTCCTCCAGAATTGGCTTTTTTTTTTATCCCTGTAGATGCTTAGGAATTAATATTTCCAAAGGCTCCCAAGTTTGCTACTTGGAAGGCAGGATTTTTCAACAGGAGACTTGGCAGTGGATGTGCTAGAGCTGCTCTTAACAGTTTAATTAATGCTGTGTTATGTATGCAGAGTTTTTTTAGCATCTCCTATTTGGAAACACTGCTTGATATATAGAAATAAAAAGTGTGCACACTCCCTAAGTGATGCACGTTGTTGTGGCTGTGAACTCTGTACGCTTGTAATGTTAAATTTGTCAAAGTTAATGTGTTGAAAAGTAACAAGTTACTTAAGTTAGTTAAATGTCTCTTTCTAGAGGAAAATTACCATAATGGTTACTTTTACTAAAATGCAATTACTGTCATTGTAACAATCAATCATATTTTCCTGGGGAAGGAACTTTCCTAGTTCTGAAGGCATTAAAATGTAAGATTGCTCTGCTCAGTGTTCACAAGAGCTGCAGAGGCAAGAAACTTCTGGGGAGAATCAAATTCCTCTCAGATGGTTTTCTTCCAGAGTATTCCAAAATAGAAATTAACTTCTCAAAAGAAACTGAGCCCAGTGACTGGTGTAAAACACCAACCAAAGCTTCATAGATTCTGAAAGGCTCGAAAAATATTTGAAAAAGGTTTTGTTACAGCTGAGCTTGATTTAAGCCTAAAGCAACAAGTTCCCATCTGCATTTCCCGCTTGGCTGCCAGAACCTGGGAAGTTCTGCACAGAAACCTGGAAAAGAGACCTTAAAGCTCATCCCATTCCATTCCATTCCATCCCATTCCATTCCATCCCATTCCATTCCATTCCATTCCATTCCATTCCATTCCATTCCATCCCATTCCATTCCATTCCATTCCATCCCATTCCATTCCATCCCATCCCATTCCATCCCATTCCATTCCATCCCATTCCATTCCATTCCATTCCATTCCATTCCATTCCATTCCATTCCATTCCATCCCATTCCATTCCATTCCATTCCATTCCATTCCATTCCATCCCATCCCATCCCATCCTATTCCATTCCATTCCATCCCATTCCATTCCATCCCATTCCATCCCATTCCATCCCATTCCATTCCCTGCCAGGTTGAAGCTTCCATAGGATGCTCCAAACCCCATCCAGCCCAGCCTGGGACATGGGACAGAAATGAATTCATATAATACTCAACTGTATTTTCAAGGCTGTTTTTATAGGAAATTTCTTCTTTGCACAAAATTCTTTAACAACTCTGTGTAGGGAGAAGATACATTCTTAAATTCTCACAGATAAGAAATAATTTTGAGATATCCAATAAAGAACTGAATTGTTTTTTGCAGGCAGTTTTTGTCACATAGGAAAATGATTTGAAGTCTACACTCATCACTCAAAGCACAATTAATAATCTCGTGAAAGTTTTGGAGCTTAGCTGATTTTTTCTAGGATAGGGAACTTAAAAGGATTTTGTAATTTATTTTTTTGTGTTTGTCTCTATATGGAAACAAAAATAGCATCTCCATTGCAGAACAACTGCTAGAACATGCACCATAAGTGTTTTCACACTTGGAGATTCATGTTCATATATGATTCTGCTGTGGTAAATAGATTGGGATAAACACATTCATTCCACACATCCCCACTTTTTGTTGGGCTTATGTTAATTTTGTTTTGCAAAGAATGACAAAGGTTTCAGTGAGGATATCCAGGCATTGATAATACTGATATTTAGGCAATTTACTGTTTGGAATATGAAAGTTACTTTAATTTCACTGGTTGTAGTTAGTTGAATTAGTGCTCTGAGTGTATTTTTAATATTTATTTCAGTGCATGCTTTTCAAACTCTCCACTACAAGACAGTGATTCAATCTGTGATTGAAGTCACAGATTTGTCTTCTAAGTTCATTCTAAGATTTCATTAAAAGAGATGATTTGGGTTTAAAATTTATTCTTTTATATGAAAAAGTGTTCTGGCTGGTATCCTGTTGGATTTTGGAGAGATCACTTACCAAACAACAACCTTCTCCAAAATTCCCTTTTCCTAAAAATTCCTTTACTTAATGTAATTCCTTTACTTAATGCCACTGTGGTGTCTCTCATGGTGGTGTGAAATACCCTAAAATTTAACCAAATGCCAAATCCCAAGCCTATTGAAAGACATTTTACTAGATTAGGACATAAATACCCTTGTGAATACTCCTGTTTATCAAATTCTCCCTGCTGATGAATGGCTCCCTCCTTTTCACATTTCTATGAAGCATTTTTAGATTAATACATATTTTTCTATGAATGACTTCCCCCAAGCTATCCTGTTAGGATTACATTTTATGGTTTCTCTCATTGCTGGCATCAATAATTCCTGCCCTGATACAATCAGAGAAGTGATAATATTGTCCTCATGGTGGAAAATGGAGGTTAATACAAATGATGCTCTAATTAGAATTCCAAGCCTGGTTGGCACAGGGTTGATTTCCTTGGCTCCCAGCCTAATCTCGTTACGTTGTTTTTAACTATGAAGAGAGTGGGTTTAAAGATCTCCAGCAGTGCAAATGAGATGAGGGACTTGTAAAGAGCTTAAAGAATCACTAAAGTGTAACTCCTGCAAAACAAAACCACGGCATGAGCTGAGGGAGGAAACTTTGCCTCAACATCCCTCAGTGGGCTGAGGACACTCCCCAAACCAACTCCAGTTTCTGGGGCTCTTACAGAAATCTTGTGAGGTCTTGTAGTGCTGGAGTACCTGTGGGACTGCTCTCTAATTGCACAGTAGGACAGAGGTGTAAAGCATTAATGACATGGTACATTTTTATTTGGAAAACGTAATTATACTCTAAATGCTCAAGAATCCATTTTGACAAGTTTATGTAACTTTATTATTGTGCAGCCTTTGTTTTGTAAGACTCTTTATAGCATTAATTTCCATGAGTTCCAAGACACTTATGTCAAAATTACTGATATATTTGACTGCTGACACAGGGGATTAAGACATTTTAATCTTTATTTGTTTGTTTTATTTGAGAAACACTTGTGCTGCCTCAATATACAATAAAATAACATATACAAAATCAAACAGAGGGAAGAAATCTTTACAAAACCCCTCCTGACTTTATGAAATCTAGTTCAGGTCTTCTTTGAATAACAGAAATTTTGGGTTTCTGAGCTACCAATTTCTACATATTCACATTAAGATGTGTAAAATGTGGAAGCCATCAGCATTTTAGAACATTTTTCCCTCTGGTTATAATATGAGGTTTTTTTCTTTAATTTAGATGGGATTCATTTCATGTACATATAGACACATACATTACATTTACATATATACAAAGCAATTAATTTTTTTATTTTCACTTTTTGCTTTAAAAATGATCCTCATTAATGGCTCAACTTCACTTCCAATCATTCCTCTTGATAAGAATGAAGGCCAGTGCTAAATCCAATTTTACTTTCCTCTGTATGAAAAGCCATCTGTAGAATTGGAAAGCAGAACATTTCTACAGGCAGACTTTACTTTTCTTTTGTGGGGGAAAATAATATAAAATATTTGAATCTGTTCTGTTCACATCTTCAGGAATTTGGGTGAAATTTTTTTATTCAAGTCCTTGACTTTTCATCTTAGAGCATCTTCAAGTGGGAGCACGTTCAGTTTGTTGGTGAACATATTCTTCCTTAATGTTTTCATTTTCTTGAAATTATTTTCATTTTCAACAGTCATTCTTTGGGATTCTTTGGATCTCCTGATCCAACTGGCATTGAATGGATTTAATAGGATTCTGTCCAACACTTTTGAAAATTCAGGGTACTGATGAAATTTGAATTTACAACCAAACCAAATCATCCCATAATTTATAATTTGGCAGATTTCCCTGAACTATTTCTTTATCTCTTTGTGGGAAGGATGGAGTTTCTTCCTAGGGAGGTTTCCAGCAGAATAAGTAAATCTTGGTCCGTGAGAGGGGCTGCATTCCCTGGGAATTCCCTGCAGGTTTCCATCCAATCCGGCGCAGGAAGCACCGTGAAGCAGGAGTGGGAGAAGGAGGAAAAGTGGGTCAGTGGAAACGATCCCTGAGCCTGCTGGAGAAGGAGAATTGTGATTTCAGACCTGATCACTTCACACTGGATAACCTTGGAAAGGAAAGTAAGCCAGGCAGGGTAAAAATACCTCTGCCGGTGTGTTCGGCTCAGGAGCCGTCGGGAACATTCCCCGGAGCCGAGGGAAACGGACCGAGCTGCTGAAATCCCAAACTCACTTTGGAACAGCACAACAACCCTCGCTGCTCTCCATTGTTTAGTGAAGAGAATAGTAGAGTCTGTTTTCCAAGTGCCTAATTTTGGCAATTAGGAGCTACTTTCTGCTGAAATTCCTGGGTTTTTACATAAGGAGAGGCTGGAGTTGCTGCTGCTGCCGTTACCTGAGGGGGAGAGATCCTGCACTGTGTGTTCCTGCTGTGTCCATGGCCTTTCCTTTGCCAAAATACTGAGCTTTTTCTCTGCCTGCCTTTTTACCTTTTCCTCCTGTCACTCCTACAGTTTATTTTAAACTTTAATTTATACGGAGCTCCTGCTTTCTCTATCAATATCACATCATTATTCTTACCTGATTCTCTTGATAATTTGTTTGCACTGGAATTCTTGGCAGTGAACTAAGAATTTCATTGTCTACCTACTCTCTTTTCTCTTGGAGAGTATAATAGAGTGGGAGGGAGAAGCCTCATGGTAATATTTTTATATTTGAAATGTAGCCACACTTTATATGCTCCTACACATGGTGCTACTTATAGCTAATGAAACAAGTCTCATCTTGTGGTCTAGAGCTTTTCTATTTTGGACTATTTTGTGCTAATTCTACTCATTTCAGCTCCCTCTGATTAATGCTGCTTCTCTTCTCCTTGTCTGCCTCCGTGGGATTATTTAGGAAGGGACTATTAGCACTGCCTGGGAAGCACAGCAATCATCCTCACCCCAAAAAATGAGGAAGAGCAAGTGGAGTTAATGGGGCCACAGCTGGGGCCACCTCAGTATCCCTCTGGATTGACATGGAGGAGAATGGAACCTCTGGAAGCACAAAGCTGATGCACCCAGCAGGTTCTGGGGACACAGAGCTTCCCATACTGGGAGGCTTTTGGAACCTCAAAGTTCCCACAGCCTTTGCTGTAATAAATGCAGCAGTACAACTGCATCTGGTTCAAAGTCAGTGGTAATTTGAGGAGAAGAAAATCCCATGTATCTGCTGATCAATTACTAATTTAATATCATAATGCTATTTTTTGTTATGCATCCTTATAAGCCACTTCCAGTAAAAAATAATGGCATATACAGCAAGTAAATAGAATTTAAAAATAGGTTATCATTGGCAGAACTGATTATTTTTAATCTGTGTCTTCTATAAAATAAAAAGGATACTTTTACAAGATACCCTGCTTAATATAAAATAAAGATCTTTTAATGGCACATCATCCTTTTCCACATCCCTCATCTCCTGCCTAACAGATTATTTGTTCTGCTGGGAAAACTCTGTTTTGAACTAAGTTTACTCTACACTTTCCTACTTACAGAAACTCTTTCAGCCTATTTTTAGGTTGCTCAGATTTCAAAGCAAACTGAGAGTGCTTTGATAACGTTTAAGGATTGCAGCTCACCTGAATTCAGAAGACACAGCAAGAGAAACCTGCTGTGCTCCTTATCTCAGGCAATTTTGATAGAAAACACCATCTCCCGTGATCCACACAGATATTGGCAAATCAACTCCAAATTCAGAGGTCTAATTACAAAGTAATTTATTGGGAACAGTCAGGGAAGCATTTAAAAACGCTCATTACAGACCAAATAAAATACATTTGACTCAGCTACTTTCAGCTCTGATTTCTGCTTAAAATGGGTGCATAGAAAAGGACAGGAAAATTTCAGTTCTGAAATATGTACTGCTGGTAGACAGAAATGCTCAGCTTGAATTTTTTTGCCATATCTTAATACTTACAGTCTTTTAGACACATTAAAAATTTATTTAATGGTTGTGCAAGAGAAGATTTTGAAATTAATTTAAGCTGGTTCATTTGAATTCCATTTCCTGATCACAGCTGCTAATTAATAACCTTTCATGATCAATGTTATTATTTAACTGACTCTACTATCTTGGAGACTTGTTAAATCCTGAATATTGGTTTTGATAAACATGAAAATAAATAACTTTGGTGTCTAAATCTATTTACACTCATCAAACACCCTTCATGAGGCCAGTTCCAGTAAAACTGATTGAAACTTGATAGTTTCTGTGAGAACACTTTAAATGGATCTTAGTAAAATGTTAGTAAACTTAGTACTGATTCCTTTATTTTTGTCTTGCTTTTTTTTTTACTAATTTCATTATCATAAGTAAATCTGAATTTCCTGTAACATATGTGCCAATCTGGAATAAATCCCTCTGTGCATTTTCAAAGTTTACTTCAGTTCATGAATTTGAACTGTTTAGGGGACTTTGAGTCTTTCTTGAGTCTTGAGTCTTGAGTCTTTCTTGATTTAAAAACACCATTTTATTATTTTTTCCCCCCAAAAAGAAAGCTTTTCTTTCTCAGTGGTTTTTCAAGAAAAATCTTCTTTGGAATGAAAAGAAGTTCTAATTTAATTATAAAACAAAAAGCCAATTTTTTGCCCTGAGTTATAGAGGAGGACCCAGTGCCGTTAACAACTGAAAAACTCATGACCAAGTTCCATAATGAGTTTCTTAATCCAGTTGTGTCAAACACTCGAGGTTCAAGTGAATTATTGACATCTTAGAAATGTATTTGTTATCTGGGAACTCAGATCTTTGTGATGGGGATGGATCAGAGACCATTTACCTGGGCAGGTGTGTGCCAGAGAGGATGGGGACAGGTTGTAGGGAGAATAAAGGTGGGAATGCAGACACTTCCAGCCAGGCAGTGATCTTTGAAACCAGGCAGTCAGCTGAACCCCAAATTTATCTTCTTCTGGGCTGTAATTTGGGCAATCTGAATTATCACCCAGTTCTGCTCTCAGCACACTTCCACAGGGAATTTGCCCCAGTGCTTCAGGATGTGCACTGGCCATGGCCAGCTCATCATTCCAGTGGGAATTGTTCTGCCCAGCACCTCTCACCTGGTGCTGAAGAACCACCCTGCCTATTTTGCTTTGCAGAGATCCCTGGAAGCAGGAATGTCTCATGGCAGGCAGTGCAGTGCCAAGCTGAGCTGCCCAGATCCACGTTCCAGCCCTCTCCATCCCTGACACCACAGAATCAGCCAGCTTGGAAAAGACCTCCCAGAGCATCAAGTCCAACTGGGATCAATCCCACTGTCAGCAAGTGCCAGGTCCAGTCATTCCTTGGACATCCAGAGATGGTGTCTCCTCCGTTTCCCAGTGTCTTCCAGGGCCTGACTGGAAGGGACTGGGAAGGCCACGCTAAAATGCTCCTGTGCTGTCAGAGAGGTACAAAAATTAGGATTTGTTCCTTTGATGTTACCACTTGGTGTTTGTGGTGCTTCACCCTGCTTCTCTCCATCCTGGGAGGGTGGGGAGGTTCTGTGCCCAGAGAAGCTGTGGCTGCCCCTGGATCCCTGGAATTGTCCAAGACCAGGCTGGATGGGGCTTGGAGCACCCTGGGACAGTGGGAGGTGTCCCTGCCCATGGCAGGGGTGACACTGGATGATCTTTAAGGTCCCTTCCAACCCAAGCCATTCCAGGATACTGTGATTTACCTGTATTTTATACTGTACAGCTACAAATCCTCTTGTCCATGTGCCTCCCCTCACAGCTGCCATCTCAGCCTTTTCCATGGCTGCATTGGGATCCTGGTGTTTCTCTGGAGCTGCTTTGGGTTCCTCTGAGCAGCTGCAGGTTAAGGACCTGCCCTGCTCACTGAGCCACACAGCAGCAGGACCCCCTCAGAGTTTGGGGTGTCCCTCTGAGCTGCACCGTGTGGTTTGGTGTAAATAAAATTATGGAAAGGCAGATCCAATGGGTTTTGCTGGGAGTGGTCAATGCCAGATCCAGGAAACCTGTGTGAAACACAGCCCAGTTCAGAGTTCTCCTGTTGACTTCAGTCATCTCTCCTTTCTGAGCAAAACACACTCATCCCTGAAATGAAGCAGCATTTTGGATGTTCATAACTTGTTTAGCAAATCAATTAACTTACAGTTCCCAATTTCCCTGCTTGGCCCTGCTGTTCTCTCCAGAGGTACTGGGATCCCTGGAGTCAGGAGGTGACAAATCCATTTGTTCTGCTTTTCCTGGGGCACAGCTGTTCCAGCTCACTGCTTTTTGCCTGTCTGAGATGTTCTTAGGCCCAGGGGCTGATTTACTGCCCCATGTGCTCCTGTGCTATTTCTCCTCTGGGAATTTGTACCCCGAGTGAGGCCCTCCCACTGCTCAGAGTTTACCTGTCTGGAGCTGCTGCTTTTCCCTAAGTGCAGATAAGGGCAGCATCCTTCCCATGCATGAGAAAAAATATTTTTACAACTTTCTACAGCATAATAAGTCTTTTTTTAACTATTAGACTTTTCTATGAGAGACCTTTGGACCAACATATCACATGACAGTGGTGTTAGTCACCTGTGAGTGTTGCTTTCCCCCTGTATTTATGAAAGAGACAACTTTTAACTGTTTTCAGCTGCAATTACAATTTGCTTTTTAACTGTGACTCTGATTTTCAGCAAAGCTGTGGTTTATTTAAACCAACCCCGTGGTCTTGCAAAGCTTAGACAGTAACTTGAGATGTCACAGTGAGCACACACAGTGATCAAAATTATGGAGCAACTGCTCTGTGAGGAGAGATTGAATTCTTTAGGATTTTTCCACTCTGCAATGAGAACACGAGATGCAGACTTATGGAGGGAGCCTCTGAATTCATGAATAGTGTGGGAAAGGTGCACAGAACATCATTTTTCATCCTTTTTCATATACAAGAAACAGGCAGTATGCAAACGTGGAGTGTTCTTAAATAGCACGGAATTAAATTTTGGAATGCGCTGCCGCAGGAGATTGCGGAGGCCAAAAGCATGAATAGATTTTTAAATCACCATCAGTGGCTATTGAAGTGAAACAAAAACCCTAAAAACACACACAAAACCACTGCTCAGGGTACAGACTCCTGCTCAGGCAGATCCTAAAGGGCTGATTGCAGGAGCTGGAGGTGTTACAGGCCTTGGTGACACCCCGAGCCAGGAGAATGTGGTGATGAACATTATTCAGCCCCAATTAGGGATTTTGTCAGGGCCATATTCACTTCATGGTTTCTCTGCTGGCATCACTAGACCTATTTAAAAAACTGAATTTCGTTGATACCAGTCCATAGTGCAAAAAGTCTACCTTGGTCTTCAGCTCAGAGGTTTTATTCTCATTTTAAGCCGTTCTTTGACCACTTAGCAGTATCCAAAGGGAAATGACCCCAGAACTGGGAGAGATCAGCACTCACAAGCAGCACTGCACACTTCATCCCGAGGTTTCCTCCTCACAGGTCCACGTTATCCTGGGTGGGAATGCCGTGACAGGAGCTCACACCTCCAACTTTCCTGTTTTCTTGTGGATTGCACTTCCCTGTCCGTGACACCAGGCATGGAGAAACCCCCCTTGATGGAATTTGCCAACAGGTTGAGCAGTGAAATCCACACTTCAACTGGACTCCCCCAGCACTGCTGCCAAAAATAACAGAGATAACAGGTGGAGGGAGAGCTGGGATGTGGAGCCAAATGTTCCACAGGCATCCTTTGTTTTTTCAGTAAGAGGGAGCATTTCCATGCAATTCCAGCCTTGGAACACTCGTGGTGCTGTGAAAGACTTGTCCAGTCCTTTTCATCCCAAGAGTTTTGCAGATTGTGCAAACTCTGACTCACTCTGGGGATGCTGAAGTTCAGCACCTTTGGCACTGAGAGCAGAGGTTGGGTAACAGTTCAAGCTGAGGTTCTGCTGCCCTTGAAATCACTGGGGAATTTCTTCTCTCCATCCATTAATGCTAAAATCTGCCATTGCTTGCCTGAGAGAGTTTAGTAATCCATATGCTCTTTACAGCCCCTGATTATTAATAATTATACAAAAAAATTCCAGTGTTTGTTTAAAATTTGTGGGAAATGAGGTATTTTTCTGTTGGTTTATGCCCTTCTGTTGCTGACATCCATCCTAGGGATGGACTGACAGAAACATTTGCTTGGTGTTTGTATTTGCACTGATTTCTTCCTGGTGTCTGTAGGTTAAGGCTGGTGGCTGAACTTGTGTTTCACCAGACTTCTGCATTTTTTGGGATATTAAAAAAAATCATCAAGGCTTTGTGCCTTGAGAAATCCTGTAAATCAGGATTAAAATCCCTGCTTTTGAGGAGAATTTTTTGATATATCCCTGGGCTTATGTTGCAGCTTTTGCTGCCAATCTGAATTCAATGAAAAAACTGCTTTTTTCATATAGAATTACATCAAATGATTTGCCATAAAATGCTCTTTCTTTGCTTCTAGGCAAGAAATTAAGTCTCATTATTCTAAAACTTAAGAAAATAAAATAGTGGCCCACTGTCTTTCTCATGAGCTCTTGAGATGGGAAGGTTTTTGCTCCATGGAGAAAAGATCCCAAAGGCTGCTGCAGGAGTGTTGCAGTGGATTCTATTCCCTGCTAAGGGATCTTTGGCTGCTGTGTCTGAATAAACAACCCAGGTCCATTGAAATGATTTTGAATTAAGAGGTGGGAGACCTGATTTCAATTTTCTGCCTCTCCATGTTTTTTGTTACTTCCAAACATCTCAGCACGGGAACTTTTACATCTGCTCACTCCTTGGGGCTTTGCTCCCTGAAGTACTTTACTAATCAGAGTGAGAGCCCAGCTTGAACCTCCCTTTTATCACTTTATAACAAATATTGTCATATCTGATAAGTAAATTATCAAAATTTGTCAACTTTTATGTTGTTACACTTCAAAATCTCGTCTTAAATGCTGTGAATCAGAAAAACACTCTGTATATAGCAGTATAAAATGTTCTGTGGCATCTTTGCTCCTGAGGAAAGGCTTTGGGCCCCAAAATCTGTCTGTTCTGTCAGAATTATATCAGTTAATGTAACTTATGTTCTCTTCCTTGCAAATTCTGTCCAGGTTTTTTTTTTGAATGAGGAATTTAGAGTCACTAAAATCAATAATTACTGGATATGGGATGCAAATAATTGAATAAGAAACTGTCTTTGAATCATTGAGAGTCAGCATGATTGTTAGGAATTATTATTTAATAATAGAAATATTCTGGATTATTAAACAAGGGTTAAAAATAGAAGGTTATGTCAAGAGCTGTCTTTTGATATAAGAAAATCAAAGTCCACAGCATCAGTTTTGTGTTTCCAAAGCAGTTTTCTCCCAAAGTAAATTTTTCCCAATGGTAGCAAGTGACAAGAGAAGAGCAGAGGGCCTCAGGTTGTGTCAGAGGAGGTTTAAATTGGATATTAGGAAAAGTCCCTTCACAGAAAGGGTTGTCAATCATTGGAACAGCTCAGGGAAGTGGTGGAGTCACCACCCCTGGAAGTGTGGATGTGGCACTTGAGGACATGGACTGAACACTGCTGATGGCTGGGTTTGAGCTCCCAGGTGCTTCCCAACCTTAACAATTCCATGATTCCTCCTTAGAGCCCACTGAGTCAGTGCTCCAGTGGGATTCACCTTGGCAGAGTAATGGAGGTGTTCCTTTCCTCTCTCCAGCCCACTGAGCTCCACCAATCCCACCTAAACCCAGGTCCCAGCTTAGGCACAAACCAAACATTTCACAGTCTTTGTACGGAAATGTAGCTGGAGAAGGCAGGAATTGAGTGAAAAATGTGACCTGGTGATGTATTGAAATGGTAAATGGCTGTGGATGGGGCAGCCTGAGGCACTACAGACAGACTGAACCACAGCCAGAGCTGCTTTCCTGCAGTTTTTAAACCTTTCAGAGGTTTCATACAATGACTTCCAGGTCAGATTGTGGGAGCTGCTCCTGTGGGATCTCTGAACCACTGCAATGATCTCCAGGTGGATTTTGGGAGCTGCTCCCATGGAATCTCTGAACCACTGCAATGATCTCCAGGTGGATTTTGGGAGCTGCTCCTGCTCCTGTCAGCTCTCTGAGCCTGCTGAGTGCTGTGGCTGCTCCCTGTGGCACTGGGTCACTCCAAAGCCATTCCCACAGCCCAGATTTCCCTGCAGACAGCAAACCAACCCCCTGTGCATAGCTGGGGCCAAAATAATCCCAATATTCTCTTTCCTGCTACTACAGCAGCTCTTGAAATGCAGGGTGAGATCATAGCAGCATTTGGGGTTCTGTGCAGTTTCCTATTTCTTTCGGGCTCTTTTTTAAGCTGGGCTGTCCTTATGGAGCCACTGCTGGGTGCTGTGTGTGCCCCGGATCCCTGCAGGCATCCTGATAACCCTGCACAACATTTTTAGCTTTATGGGGGATCAGAAGGTTCAGAGGGCCTTGCTGGCATTCTTGGGAAGAATCCAGTGCTGGGCTAAGAGTGAAGAGTGGCAGAAAGCACTTCTTAATTAATCATCAACAAAGGAATTAATGCCAGGGCAATTTGTTTTATTTTTAATTCTCTAAGTTCACTATGAAGAAATCCTGGGAGTTCTTTTGTTTTGCACCAGGTCAGGATCTAACCAGCTGAGCCTCAAGTGGAAATAGACTGGCAGGTCCCAATAAAGACCTACTGGAAGAAATTTATTTACACTGATGGATGCCTCATGTAGTAAACACTACACTTAGTAGTGTGTTAACAGCCTGAGAGTGTGGTTTTATCTGCTACCATAAATCAACTTGCTGCAGTCCATTTAATATTTCTAATCCCACATCATTATAATGATTCTTTACAAATCAAGAATTTTGGGGGATATAAAGTACATTTTGTTGTGTGAGGGTTCCAGCTGAGTTTCCATGTCCTTGAGTCGCAGATGCCTTTGTGTCATGAGATCTTTTATTAAAAAAAAAATATAGCACACTGTTCCTATGCCAAATAATCTTTTGGAAAGCTATTCTTGCTCCCACCCTCAATAGTAACAAGAAAATACTGCACTAGGAGTTATTTTTAAGTGGCTGGAAATAGCATCCATATTATTTCAAGCCACTGATGTATAAAACCTTTGGAAGAAAGGAACGGCCGCTTGTTTATTGCAGGTTGTTTGTTCCCATTTGTTCATTCTTCAATTTTAGAAAAGTGCTAAATGATCAAAAATTACCATCCAAGATCATTTGTAAGCACCAGGCATTCTCATGTACCAAAAAAAGGATATAAATGAGAATTACTATTATTTTTCCCACTGCTATTGGGATTAAACAAACCAACAAACCTTGGCATCTTTGATTCTTCCACACTGGGATCTCTGCAGCTCTGAAAAACTTGGAGAATCAATCCCACAGAAGAATCTTTTCCCTCTATTAACAGAAAGGAATGAGGATTTGTGCACAATATATTGAGTTCATTCATTAAGTTGTACAGGTGTATAAAACATCACATCAGAAAAAGGTTTTGTGCATTAGAGAAATCCAGAATGTGGAGATTGTGTCAGACATTAAATAATTGGGGCTGAGTTTTCAGCTGTATCACGAGGGGTGTAACACAATTTTACAGCTGCAAAACTCGTGCAGGAGTTAAATGTGGTGCCTGCAGAAATTGGGAATTGTGTTCCAGCAACACAGTTTATTTATTTTCAGTTCAGACACCTTAGATAGGTATAAATAATTAATGAAAATCAGAAGTAATTGGTATTTTCTACAACTTTATGTAGGTAGAGGTAGAATTTAACTAAATCCTCAGTATTTTTCCAGTGTCACAGTCAGCTTATGACTTCAAAGACAACAGAATTTGTACCATATGTGTCAGGAGTAGCTTGAGAACGTGTAAGATAACATCTTAAATGCACTCACACTGTGTATTTCACTTTTAAAAATGATATTCTTCAAAAGAGAAGTTTTTGCTGGATGCTGTTAAGCTCCTCATTTCGAGTGTAGATGCTCCTAAAAGCATTAAAAATAAATGGTCAACTGCCTTTAGTAATGTTTGCTCGTGAATTTTAATTCATTTTATAGATACTTTCTGTCTGTAATTAGCTCCACTGCCTATTCTATAGCCAGAATTAATTACTTCTACAATAACCAACTTTCTGGAATTACCCTGTATTTGCAAGAGAAGAAAACGTGCGAGGACACATCCAGAATTCCCTTCTCAAACTGTTTATTTGATGGGTAACATCTTTTTTTTCCCTCCCCAAACTGTATCTAATCAGACCCTTGCAAAGCAATGCCACTCATGCAATGCATGTCCCATAATTCTCCTTGGAGACAGGGCACAGCTGCTGCAGTGAGTATTAACTGCTTCTTATGGCTTGGTCTTTTCTTTCAACAAAAATCCCAGATGGCCGGGGCTCTTTCACACCACCCTGCTAAATATGAGCCTGCCTCAGGTGAAGAGGTGATGTAAGTCCACATAATTCTGCTTTAAGTGCAAAAATCCCACACTGAGCTCCATTACTGCCTGTTTTTCTCCAGGCTTGATCCAACGGCGGCAGCGACTGGAAAGGGGAATTGTTGTGCCTCAGGAAGCCTCCTGGAGCTGTGCAAAGGCCGCCAGCTCTGCAGGGCCGAGCTCCTCGTGGCTCCACTCCTCGTGTGTTTGTCAGGGGAGCTGTTCCAGCACAAGCTCCCACTCGTGCCCAGTTTGCCTCTGCAGCTCTGCTTTCCCTCTGCTCATCCTCTGCGAGCCAGGGGAGACTTCCCTGGCTGGGGACTGCTGCTTCAGGAGGGCCTTGCTCCTTCTGGGCTCACAGCACATTCACACATCCTCACAGATATCTCAGACCCTCAATTAGCTTCTCTGCTGAAAAAGAGTAATTAGGGACAGGAATTTGGTCGGTATTGCCTTGCAGGCCTGTGCACCACGAATTTTAAAGGGGTGAGTGGATTTGTGCTCTGGGCTGGGTGTCAAGGTGGGGATTGCTGACAGATTGGACTGATGACCTTGGAGTTCTTTTCCAGTGGTTCTGTGATTCTCCCTTGGGATGTGAGGACAGTCCCAGTGAAAGGTTGGGACCTTGCAGAGCTCTGTTCAGAACCTACAAGTTTCCATCAGTTCATCCCAAGCGTTGCTGTCCTGTTCCAGCTCAGTCCCATCCAAGCTAAGCAGGAGGATATGGAAATGGGGCCTGGAGGTGTCTCAGAGCCAGAGGAATACAGAAAAGGGATGGACACTGCACAGAGCCTGTTGTGGGCTGGGATTGTTGTCAGAATTAGTGCTGGTGGACACCAGCTCGGGCTCTGGACAATCTACTGAACTTCTCAACTCCTGCAGAGAACTGGAGAACTTTCCAGCCTCAGAGGTTTGCTGAGAGCACTGAGCCCAGCTGGCAGGGATGGGCTGGGCCTGCCCTGCCCTGGCCAGGCTGGAAGCACCAGGTGCTGAACTCCACAATTTCCCTTGCTTTGCCTTCTCAGGTCAAAATACCTCACTGCCAACAGATTCAACAAGCCAGACTTGAAGCTGCTTTCTGATTGTACCTTGAATTTCTCCCTTCCTGCTTCTAAGTCAAGCCATTGCCCCATAAAGCCAAAGACAGGGAGTTTAAGTACAATTTCAGCACTAATATTTATCCTATTGAAAAATGCATAGGCAGGACTCATTTTCCCCCAATTTTTCAGAGTTGTGTTAAGCTATGGTGCCTACATCTGAGTTTTTTCCAAGTTCTAATGATTTTTCATTTATCCCTGCTCACTTAAATTTTTTATTATTCTTCCATGAATCTCCTGTCATTAATTTAAATCTTTGTGGTTATGACAATCCTCAGCTGGAGTCTCAGCATATGCAAGTTTGTATCACTTCAGTTTTATTTTTCCTGCCAAGTTCAGTCTCACTCACAGAGCTGAGTGGCTGGGTTATATTTATTTTACTTTTCTCATGAAGAAGCATTTCAGATAAATTTCTTTTTAGGGTTGTTTTTTTTTTTTTTTTCATCTTATTCTATCAGTTTGCTTTCTCTCTTATTCCTCTTTAAAATATTTCTTATCATTCTTCCTTAAAACTGCAACATCTTCTGAGGTATTTTTTTTCTTAGAGTTCATTTTCATGTTGGTTACTTTTTATTCCAGAACACATCATAAAAGAGCTCGAAATCCAGCCTATTGCCAGTCTTTGTGGAATAGTCTAGACGTAACAGTTCATTACATTTGCCTTTAATGACTGTTTTGCAGTCTGGTTATTAGCACTGAACGTTTATTTCCTGTCTCTGGGTGTGGATGTGCAGCCTTGTGTTGGATGGATATCCAGGAAATGCCACTGGATGGTGCAGAAAATGAGAATTTTTGACCCAGTTGTTGTTTGGGATATAATTTAGCTATTGGCAAGGAGTTCCTGCCTGTGAGGGTGGTGCTGCACAGGTTCCCAGAGAAGCTGTGGCTGCCCCTGGATCCCTGGAAGTGTCCAAGGCCAGGCTGGACAGGGCTTGGAGCAGCCTGGGATGGTGGGAGGTGTCCCAAACCATTTTGTGATTCTGTGAAAACAGAAAAATGGTTCTACCAGAGAAATGTCTTCAGGAACAGCAGAATTCCCACTGCTCACCTGGAACAGGTGAGGAGGAGCCAGCTGCTGATGTCTTTTGGGTGCTTCATCATCTCAGCTCTTCTCGTGGAGGAGAATTCTGGCTGTGCATTTCTGAGCTGTTGGCAGCACTTGGCCCCAAACATCCTCCAGTCTCACCTGGAGCTCTGCTGGCAGGGGATCTGAATGGTGGGGGATGTGGAGAAACACCTTGACCACACTGAGCTTTGGCACTGCTATTCTGGAGTCTTTAATGGAAATTTAGAAATTTCTCTTTCGACCCCAAATTGAATTTTGAGGCAAATCTTTATTTTGGGCAAAGTAACCCATTGCTTGTGGGCTTTGAGTTTCTGTGCTGTACAAAGAGGTTTTTTAAGTGGTATCATTCTATTTACACTTGCACTCAAGGTCCAGCTTGTCCATTTAATGCTGGTCTGTTCCTCATTTTTTAATTGAGCTTTAATTTTGATAAGCTACCTCCCCTCCTCTGCACCTGCTCATTTTCCCAGGAAGTTTTTTCCTGCTGGGGGGGTTTAGGCTGGAACTTTCCTCTCCTCTGTCCTGCAGCTTCATCCATCTCTGCCTGGGGTTGTTTATGAACCAGTTTGGCAGATTGGGGCTGGGTGGAGCAGTTTAGATCCCAGGAGCTGACAAAACCCCTGCTCAGCTCAAGGCTGGGAAGGAGCCAGAGCAGAGTGGAGTAGAGCAGAGCTGCTTTGGAAACGTGGGGCTGTGTGCCTAAACCTGTCAGTTCATGGAAGCTGCATCGTTCTCTTCCCTCTCTTCAGGCTTTTGCATATTTTCTGCAACAATTCTGGAAGCAGAGAACAAGGAAACCCCCCTAAACTTCCAACCAGCTCAGGAATTTATCCTGCAGACTCATTTTCCCTGTGGTTTTAGACTAATATTGACCAAGTCCACTGAGCCTTTACATAGCACAAAGTGAATTTTGGCAATTGCTGGTAAAACCAGTTCTTATCACCATGGATATCTGACTTTTGAATTTATTTTTGATTTTCCTCAACGGGAATTTTGGGCTCCAGACTATTTGTGTGCCCCTGTAATCCTGGAACACTTAGAACCTGTTTCTTTTTGGGTGTTGGGAGCAGTGGGCAACACCCAAAGTGTGACTGTCACCAAATTTTCCTCAAAGGGACCCCAACTCTTTATTATCTTCAAGAAGGAAGGCAAGATCGTTAAAAGTAATTATCCAGTGCCTGGTACTTGTTAATTACTTGTAAGTTCATTATTTTAGACTACACTAGGAGTATATCCTGCCTGGACAGTAGCCTACAGGTTCTGAATATAATTTTATTAGTGTCTTTGAAGCAGTCTATTACCTATTTAAAAATACTTCAAAATGTAATTATTTTAATGATTTTTAATCCTACAGGATGCATTGCTAATTATTACTGATATTATAAATTTATTTTATTGTATGGGGTGGATTTTGCCTGACGAGTTTCGGGGTTTTAATTAAAAGTTCTAATGGATTTATTACTAATAGCTTTGGGCTCTATTAACTGGAATGCTAATCACCTTTTCTGCCCAGTATTTTCTCTGGGAGATGTGGGCAATCAGAGAAATTATTCAGTCCCTTTCAGCACCTTCCAGAGGAGGCTGAGACCTGTCATGGGCTGTACCATGGAGCTGGTGTTGGATAATCCAGGATCTCATGCAGGATTTGTCTCCTACAATGAACAATTCTGTCAGCCAGGATGTGACAAACTGATGTGACCTTGCAAACTGTTCTGTTTATCAGTGTGTTCTTACTCCCAAACTCCCAGGCAACTTCTGCCCAGTGCAGGTTCTGGAAACACAGAAAGAATTTGGAATATATGGGAAAAGGAGAGGGGAATTGAGAGAGACATCTGAGAACCAGAGCTGAAGAGGTGGATCCTGATCAGGTGGACCAGGAGTGGGGCTGAGTGGAAGGGTTTCAGGGCTGCTGGAGGGTGTGGGAAGCAGGAATTTGGGTGCAGTGGAGTGGGGTGGGGCACTGGGACACCAGGGTTCCTTTCCAGGTCTGCCCTTGCACGTTGGACATCACAGAGCATTCATACCTTACAGTGGTACTTATTAAATCCATATATTAGTAAATTTATTCAATATATCTGAATAGAAAACCATCTCTGGCTGTGCTCTGAGTGATAAAAGAGTCTGTGCTTTAAAGCAGTGCAGATAATTTTTGAGCCCTCCCATCGCTGTGCTGGATTTAATTACACCTTTAATTACACCCTTTCCTCCCAGTAAAACTGGGTCCATTGGGAGGTTTGTGACCAAGTGTGGGGAAAGCTGGAGCTGGTGCAGAGCTGGGATGTGGGGGTGAGGTGTGGAGGGCAGAGATTCCAGGTGAGGATCACTTGGGAAAGGTGGGGACACAAAACCAGGGGCACAGGGCCGAGAAAAGCAGGAGTCACTGGAATATGATTCATGCTGGAGATGGGAATATTTTAGCAGCCATCTGGTTACACTCAACATGTCCACTCCAGAGGCCTTCAGAGCATGCAGTGACCAGAGATCCTACAGCTCTTCCCATTCTTTCACCTCTTATGTACATTCCCAGGAAGAAAATACTCCCAAAGAAATGCCGGGAATTCGGACGTTTCGCCACATTGCACAACAAAGATGATTAAAAAAATCCCCAACCAACACAAACAGACAGAAAATGGACTTTATTAAGATACATTTTGAAGCTTTCTGATAATGCTGTGATTTAAAGGAGGCCAAGACATTTAAATGTCTGAATTATATTGAATATTCATAGGAAAAAGAGGCATAAGCACTGCCCTTCTTGGAAAACTGGAGAAGGGATGGGACAGCCTGCGTTAGCCTGGCTTTTACCTTCCCTGTTTAACTGCAGTTGTGGTGTTTTCTTATCACCTCCTATCTGAGATAAAGCCCAGAACCTGGGTCTGAATTCAGGAATAAACCAGAAAGAACTCCCTGAATGAGGTGAGTTCTTTGTGAATAGAATGATTCGGAGGTAAAATTGTATTTCTTGCACATTGCTCAGATCTCCTGTCTGAGATAAAGCCCAGAACCTGGGTCTGAATTCAGGAATAAACCAGAAAGAACAGCCTGAATGAGGTGAGTTCTTTGTGAACAGAAGAATTCGGAGGTAAAATTGTATTTCTTACATTGCTCTAACGCTGCGAGCCAATTGAACAGAAAGTTTGCTCCTGTAAACCAATTTACTGATTAAAAATGGCACACTCTGCTCATCACCTCCATCAGGGCATCTTGAACTCCTCTGCTGACTTCTCCAGACAAATGCAAAGTGACATCTCAAAGCAAGAGCAGCTATTACTGGCACTCAGGACTTAATGCACTGACCCGGCGTTCCCTCCGTGACCTTGGCACCAGCAGGGGGATTAGGAGTGGGAGCGTCTCCCTGGGATGTTTATTTCCTTGGAAATAGCTGGCTTGTGACATTAAAATTAAACAAAATTTAAAATTATGAGCTGTGAGTTCAAATGCAACAATTTGCCATGGAGTCTTGCAGGCAGAAAGTGCAAACCCCACCTGTGAGGCCGCTACAGACAACAGGCTGCTTTGGGGGGGAAATATTTTACTAAAACACACAAAGGTGAGCCCAAATAAATGTGGGGACCTACGTTTGTTTCTTTTGAAACGACTCCATGTGAAGTTTCAAAGGAATAATTAGAAAATAAAGCTGTGTTTACGTGGTTTAATCCTCAGTGCAAGGACTTCTGAAGCTCTGAAGTGCTGCTGCACCACAGAATGTTCTGATTGCACCAACCTCCCCTATGAGTCTCCTTCCAGTAATCAGGAAAGCAAATTTCCTTAGGAGCCAGTGGGAGAAGTGAACTTATAGTTATTCCCTGCCAGCTGCTGAAAAAGCTGCCAGCTGATCTGTTTCCCTGTGCTTTCTTTTTGTGTCAAAGTTGAGATCTGGCTTGATTTGAGCTGAATTCTTTGTGGAGAAGCTCGGTGATTTCCTGCTGGAAGGAAAGCTCCCTCGACAGAAAACTTCTGAGGCTGATTTTTATAACCACAGGATTTATAGAGGAGCTGAGAGTGCTGGAAGAGTGAGACTGGGAGAATTCCTGAGAATCCACACCACTTGTTCAAGGCACAGTGATCTCTGGGTTTGGTGGATTTTCATATAAAAAGTGAATTTTGTTTCATGGAGTTTTACCCCATTCCATTGGTGAGCAACACAATGTGAGTTGTGCTGTTGGACCTGGTGTATGTGCAATATAAATTGTCTGGAATATGGATTCAATCAGCTCTGCCAGGATTTCCTTCCCTCAGCAGTGTGATGAGCACTCCCAGAGGAATTCCCTCCCCTCAATCAATGTTTCATTGAGGTCCTCTGCTTTTGCTTCCTGCACAACTTTCCTTCTATTTCTGCAGTTCTGCCCCATCTTCTTGAATTTTCTTCTCTCCTCCTGTTCTTACAATCCCTTTTTCTCTGATATTGATCCATCTGATATTTCTGGGATTTGCCCCTGGCTCCCTGGAAGTGTCCCAGGCCAGCTTGGATGGGTTTGGAGCACCCTGGAATAGTGGGAGATGTCCCTGCCCATGGCAGGGGGTAGAATTGGATGGGCTTTAAGGTCTTTTCCAATCCAAATAATTCCAGGATTCTCTGATCCTGCCATTTTGAGCGTCAAAGAGCTTTCCTTTCTTCTTATGGAAAAGGTGAATTTGGGACAAATTCTGGAAGCCATCAGTGCTTGACAGAGTCAGGAAATACCTGTTCCCTTCCCAATTTGTCCCAGACTTCCTTTATAATTCAAAAAATGGTTTTATGGCTTTCACTACACAACAGACAGAAATACAAAGGGAATTTTTACAGTACCTGTTGTAGTATTTAGGAATAATTATTGCAAATATGTAAATAAGGAAGGCAAGAGTGGGTAGAAGCCAAGGCTGATCTTTCATTCCAGGGAGCAGCACTGCTCAGGAATATTACAAGAAAGTGGGAAGCATTGTAGCATCATAAATAATTGCACAGCACAATATTCCTTCATCCTCCATAAATCCATCTGGGTTTTCCCAGCACGTTCCACACATCTGAGCACCGTTCCAGGGAAAGGGCAGCTCATACAGTCCCAGCCCTGCAGCTGATTCCTCCCCTGGGAGCAATCCCCAGTGCTGGGCTTGGCACAGCCTTCTCCAAACAGGCAGAGTTTTCAGCAGGAATTTTTTGCAAGGTTAATTTTCAGAGTCTTTATTATTTGCTAATACTTTCCTGTTAAAAAAAAAAAGGCTTTAAAATGTCTTTAAAAATTCCAGAGAAAGTATCCCAGGCAAACGAATGGTTTCTGTTCGAAATTTACCTCGAGGTTTTTTAACAGTTTCACGGAGTAGGTGGAAAAGTCATTAGCAGATCATAATCACTGCTTTGGTATTTGCTTTAGAAATTCAAAACACAAAGCAATCTGCAGAGCATCTCTCAGGACCTGGTGCATTTTCTTTTTGGAACTGCTACCTGGATATGTGGATGTTCCTAATTTTTGATCACATCCTTGCAGGTCTACTGTGCTGCTGTCTGGAAAGGACATAATTTGGAGTAATTTTTGCAATACTGTTTCACTTCTGAGTGGGTGATTTTGGTTTGCTCCACATCTGAAACACAAAAGACCAACCTGGTCCTGAGTTACACAAAATCCTTTGGGAAAAACTCATAAAGAACAGCTCTGTTATATCAGGCATTTGTTAACAATAATAATTGATTTCTTCAAACTCCACACCAGCAGTCCCTTTCCAGGGCTGAAATAAAAAATGCTCATGGTTTCATGAGTTATTCAACAGGAAATGTGAGAATTGATAGTGTACAAATAATGGGATTACTTTACCTGATAAACTGGGCCTGATTTGACTCATTTCAGTATCAGAACTGGCAGTGAATAATTGGATTGTTGGTTGCAGCATCCAACAACACCGGATGTGGAAAGAGCTGTTGTTTAAACAATACTATTTAGGGGCGTTGGATATTTAGGAAATCCATCCCTACCCACAAATAATCCTGGTCCAAACCCTCCTCTGCCAAACCTGATTTTGAGGTCATGGTTCCAAGTCCTTCCCCTCAGCCTTGGCTGGGGCCTCTTGAGCAACTTCCTCCCTGGAAGAGTCAAGGAATTTCACCTTTCTGGGCAGAGTTTGCACATCCCCTCACGTACCCATCATTAATAAAGCTCATTTATTCCTCAGCTGACAATTTTTCACAGCACTCACATTCTGAGTCGTGGCAGAGGCTTCCAAGGCAGCATTCCTTTTGTTAAAAGCCTCAATCATATCTGGTGTTCTTAAGGATGATAATTACCTCTGGAGGGTTAGAGCAGTGCTACTGCTGCAGAAATTTAAGGTGTGTTTGGCTGATTTGATTTTCACTTGTTTAGATTTAGGTGTGAAAGTAGGGATTAAAGCTGCAGTGACCCAATTATAGTTATTGCAGCTGTTAACCACCAGTGATTTAAAGATATTTAAAGGCAGTTGGTAGTTGGGAAAATGAATAAAATATTTTCATTGACAATTCATCATTGAGGTCTTCAATGGTCTTCACAAAAATCAGCACTTGGCAATTTTTAAAAGAAATATTTGAGATGGTTCCTTTTCTGCTCAGGCAGCCACTGCTT
>VZRX01021663.1:4543-26865 GCA_013398075.1 Notiomystis cincta | reverse complement strand
ATAATGTTGTGCTTTGTGGGTGCAATATTCCTAATTAATTGTTACAGAACATGTGGACTCACATCCACATTTATCCTGACCACGTGTCCCTGTGCCAGACCCTCCTACAACTTTTTCCTTGAACTGCCCTCCCACTGCCCAGGTGAGCTCTGGAATGGGGTTGGATGTGGTGCACTCACTCTGGATGTGGGAACACAGAATTAATCCAGTTCCTGTCCATCCCCAGAGCGTTGCCTTTGCAGGGAATTACAGTGATTTAAATGCCAGCAGAGTTATTTTACTTCTGATCATTTTAGGCAAAGCATCCAGTTAATGTGCTTATCCAGCAGGGTTGGCTATTCCATTCATCCAAAGGGACATTCCAGAGGAATAAGGCTGCAAGTTTTAAACTGGGGATGGTTTCATGCTCCAGGCAGCAGGTTGGATTTCCCAGACGGACATGTAGACTCTCTGGAACCACAGGTTCAGGTCCTGGCAGCCAGCCCTGCCTGGGGACACACGTGACACTCCTCTGGTCCCCTGTGGGTGGCTCTGCTCAAATCCCACACACTCAGGGGGGAATAAACAGTCCCAGCCCCTGCCAGGGATGGGCACTGGCAGCCACTTCCCAAGGCTCTGGAAATGCCCCTGCTCCTGGCTGAACAGGAAGAGCACAAGAGAAATCCAGGGTGGTGGAACAGACACTCAGAATCTCCCTCCCTTCTCACAAAATCTGGGAAATATAGACAGAAAATAGAGGTTTTGCTCCAGAATGGAATATCTTTGGGTTTGGGAATATCTTTGGGCTCTAGAGTTGCCCCTGCTCCTGGCTGAATAGGGAGAGGAGAAGAGAAACCCAAGGTTAGCCAGGGTGGTGGAACAGACACTCAGAATCTCCCTCCCTTCTCACAAAATCTGGGAAATATAGACAGAAAATAGAGGTTTTGCTCCAGAATGAATATCCTTGGGTTTGGGAAGAAGAATGTGGGAGTTCAGGTGTTACCTGACCTCGGCCTACTCGTCAAGGTGGTTGTTTTGGTGAGGTCCTAATTAGAGAGGTTGTGTACAGAGGTCAAACAGGCAGAGAGGAAGCACTGGGAGACCTTGGGTTTGTCTTTCAGGGCTTAAAGAGAGCTATGGAAAAGCGGGAGAGTGATTTTTTACACAGGCAGTCAGTGACAGGACACAGGGAATGGCTCCCACTGCCAGGGGGCAGGGCTGGATGGGATATTGGGAAGGAATTGCTGGCTGGGAGGGTGGGGAGGCCCTGGCACAGGGTGCCCAGAGAAGCTGTGGCTGCCCCTGGATCCCTGGAATGTCCAAGGCCAGGCTGGAGCAGCCTGGGACAGGGGAAGGTGTCCCTGCCTTCCAGGGGATGGCACTGGATGGGCTTTAAAGTCCCTTCCAACCCGAACCATTCTTTGAAAAAACCTCTCTGTCCCAAGTAAAAAACTACTTGGAAACTCTCACAAAAGGAGATACCAACAGCTTGGCAGAGAACCCTTGTTTTTGGTAAATATTTGGGCAGAGAAATTGATGAATAGAGTGGGATTCCTGCACTGCCCAGGTGACATTTCATAAACAGCCCAGGTATTGATTTTAATCTCCTTCACCTCAGAGCTTTGAAAGGAAATAGGGAGAACTGTGGAGCAGTGCAGGGACAGCCCTGTCCCGTGTTTTGGAGGGAAAAGGGGCAGGATTTCCTGGGAATGCTCCTGGATCTCTGCAGCTCCATTCATCCCTGACTGACCCCAGGCAGAGCCTGCCTGTGCTCCTCAGTTCTGTGCCTGAGTGCTGAGCAGGCATCTCACAGCAATATTTTCATAGCTCTGATGTGTTCCTTTCCAGCAGTGTTTTGACAGACTAAAACAAGACAATATTTTAACCCTGCCCCAACCCTGGCTGCTGCTAAAACACTCTGTGAGGAGGATCTGCAGTGTGAGAGCTCTTCAAGGCATCACTCACTTCAAATAAAGCCTGAACTGCTGCTGCCTTAAAGACTGGGCACAATTATTATTAAGCATTTTGTATGATAATGAGAGAAAAAAACCCCCAAACATCAAAAATTGTTTAAGATTTTCACATAGGGGAAAATGTATTTTTAAATTTAATTTTTGGGGTTTTTCATGTATCACAGAGCAGGTCTAATACTGACTGGCACAGTTTTTTCTGTGTATCCTGGAGATAGTTGAAGGTTTGAGTAAACCCTGATGAGTCTGAAACACATCAGTGGATTGAGCAATGAGTAAAGGATTAAAAAAAAGTCTGTATATGGCAGCAGCAGCTTTCCAGAGAAACATCATTTTAAAAACTGTTGCTCTTGTGCAGAGGGTGTTAATTTAGCCTTAAAAAGCTGTCCCAAGGAGTGTGGCTGATCTCTGAGGGCTGGGGAAATCCTACAGGGTTGCTCCGTGGAGCAATGCTTTGGAATGAGATTTTTGCTGGAATATTGGAAGGGAAATGGCAAAAATCAGTTCTGCCATAGTTTAATTTGTAAGGGTCCCCTCCCAGGTGAGTCCCTTGTAGGAACCTCAGCAGCCTGGCCAGAGCAGGGATGGTACAAGGAGATCAAACAGCACCAGGTAATCATTTCTAAATGGAAAATAGAATAAAACCCGAGTCTGGAATAAAAGAATAATCTCATTATTGTAAGAGGTGTTTAGCAGCATGATGTCAATCATTCCCACTATTCCACAATGGCAGAAATTTAGTTGTGATATCCAACTGTGCTCCAAGTGATCCTCAGACATGACCAAGTGTAAGTTCTTGCAGGTTTTCTTACACTCTAAAAAGTTTATTTTATTCCTACAGATGCATTTTTGAGAGAGTTTCATGCTTGGGGAGAAAAAAAGAAGTAATTTTTTAGAAGAAGCAATTTTACCTTTTTACTAACACAGTAATAATCCAGGCTTTTAGATTATTGCTCCTGCTCTTCACTGAAACGAAAATTAAACAAACTTCAGCCTCACCAGAATGGGCTGCACAAAAGTAAAAACCTAAGGAGAAGGAAAAGCTATTAAGAGATTTGAGCACGCCAGGAACAAGACCTTTTAGAGGAGATTAAAGTGTGTGACAAGCATTAGTATTTCAAGGTGCTGCGATCTCCTCCTGGATTGATGCGCCTCAGAATGAGACGAGGCACATTAAGAGCTCAAATCATTCAAGCTGGTGTGAGACTGAATAGGAGCAATTACCAAATAGTCAGGCATGAAATAAAATGTGGGGGTTTTGGGAACCTGCAGCCCAGGAGCCTCCGTGGGATCAAACACGGCGGCTTCCAACCCCTGCCTCGAAACGCAACCTTCGGGACACGATGCTGCTGGGGAGGACTGGGAAGCTGCAAAGGAGCAGTTCCAGCCTGGATGTCTCTGTCTGGCACTTGGCCTGGTGAGAAAGCATAGTGAGAAAGCAGAGAGACTAATTAACGTGGTTAATTAGCATTTAAAGGGCAGCAGGTGCAGCTCAGAGAGGGGTAGAGGTGCCCAGGTAGCTCTGGGTGCTGGTGGGGAGTGAGGCCTGACCCACAGACTCCATTAGGAGGCTTTTGGTGCATTAAGGAGCCTTATTCCCCCTGAGCATTAAAGCAGAATCCTCTTAGGCCCCGTCCAAACAGTTTGTCTGGGCTCTAAGTCGGGCACAGCAGTTTCCAGGGGGTTTAGCCTAAAGCGTGGCCAACTGGGATTAAAGAGCAAGCCCAGCTTCCCACTGCTGGGGCTCACTTGGCAGCCTCAAAGAGAGGTGAGAGGCAGAAAAACCACACTGGAAAGGTGTTTTTGGAGAGTTGAGGTGAAGCTCTGAGTTATTGGCAGTGAGAGGGATGATTTTTCACAGCCTCGGTTCTGTTTCTCCCAATAATCCCAGGAAAAGCAGGTCCCTGGGAGAAGTGGGAGTTTTCCTGCCACTGGATTGGTTTGCTTTCACTGAACTCAGCTAAAGTTTTGTCCCTGAACTAAGAAGGAGGCTCAAGGACCTTAAAATCCTATAAACTCATTAAAAAGATACAAACCTGGGTGTGTATTTGTATTGAAACTTGAAAAAAGAAGAATTGGGCTTGAAACTTCACTTATGAAATTGGATTAAGTGGTTTTGGTGAAATAAACACTTCTAAACCCAAATCAAACCCAAAGTCATTGCTACTGCTTTGGGCTCCAAACTGAGAAGTGTTTCAGTCTGAGTTTCAAAAGGAAATCAGTTCTGGAGTGACCTGGGGGGTGGATGGAGTTTGTTTCCCACATTTCTCCCTCATAACTCTGTGCACTTTTCATTTTGGGCCAAATTCATTCTCCTGGTCAAACGTGCCAGGAATTGCCTCAGCAGCTGTGCAAGTTTGTTCTTTACTTGTTTCACCTGAACTGGTAACTTGGACATTAAAATCCACCCCTTCCCACAAGTTCCTCACCATTTAATGACCTAATAAATAAAAGAAACCCCTTGTTTGTTTAGTAGGGTTGAAGATATATATTTTATTATATTTTGTTATTATTTCAGCCTGGTGGCTTCCCCAGGGAGCCCAAATAAAACCAGCACACGCTGTCAGTGACATCTGAGAGCTCACTGTGTCCTGTTCATGAGAATCATGCCCTAAAACTGCCTTTTTTTGGTGACTAAGGTTAAAAACACCAGAGAGGGTCTCAGGACATTTGGGTGGCTTTAATTCCAGCATATTTATCACAGCTGGGTAGTCCCAGAAGCAGCAACAAATTCAGAGCCCCAGGAGCATCAGTTTTTCCAGGAATTATTTATTGAGCAGCCAGAATTGAAGGATTTTCCTGCAAGAACTTCTGGATGGTTTTGGATAGAATCAATATATTGATAATAATATTAATAATAGTATTAATAATACCCCTTCAAATTAAACACAGTTATTTAAAGCTGCATTCAGGAAGTTGCTCATGACTATCCAATTAAAATGTGGAATATTTTCTTATTTTGGCTAAAACCAGATTACTGAACTTCCTATTCTTTGGTGCTAGGCTGAAGTTATAAATTCCCATCCCTAATACAATTTACTGATTAAAAAGTCTCAGTCATGATTCTGACATTTATTTCTGAAGGCTAATAAATTAATAAATAAATTTATTTAACAAATAAATTTAACAATATTTTCTGAACACTGGTCTGATGCTGGATATGGGGTGGTGTTTAAATCACATCCAGTTCACAGGTTGGATATTTTTCCTGGGCAGCTGCTCAGAGTCAGATTTTAGTTATATTTTCTTCTAGGAAACATAGGAAGTTTGTTCAAACTAAAATTTGTTGCTGCCTTCTGTTCATGCCCCTTTTAGTAGGAAAAACTTTAAATATTTCTCTAGCAGAGTTTCATTGCCAGGGGAAGGAATCATTAAGGACTACAGTCCACAAGAAAGTTTTCAAAACATGAGAGATTGATTTTTGGGCAAGTAATTGATGATAATTCCTTTTTTTTTTAATGTTTCTTTGACATATAAACTTTAAACTTTTATGTTGGAAAATTCAATCGTGGAAAATTCATTCAAAATTCAATTATACACCAAATTTTTGTTGCTGTGTCTTGGGAAGGTCTTGTGAAACAGGGATGGACAATGGGAGATGCTGATGGAGGTGGGCCAGGACTGATCAAATTTATCAAATCTGGGGTTCTGTAACTGGGTTCTTTTTACTGAATTATTGGCTCAGCCTCACACTGGTGAGATAGAAAGTTTTGTGTTACACTGCAGCACACAGAATTATAAATTATTTTTGCCTCAGTAAAGCCAGTGCAGAGTGGTGAGAAGTGATGTTGCTGTGGAATTCCAGAACAGCTTCAACAGATTGTTGTGGTGTCTTTACTCTTATGTTTTATGTAAAAAAATAAACCATTGTTATTCATATGCAAAGAAAGGAGAATAATTTCCTCCTCCCAAACCCCAGAATTACTCCTGGCAATTTTAGTGCTCTCACCCATGACCTTTCTAAACACTGCAAGGTTGGTCTTGTTTGTTTTTTTGGGAGTTGCCTGTTAAAAAATCAAACATTACATTTCAATTGCTCTGTACCAGCAGGTTGCACGCAGAGGAAGTTATAGGAACATAATAATAATTATATTATATTGATATAAAAGTGCTTTATCACTAAAGCAATGATGTTTGTCCATTCCAAAAAATGGAGCTGCCCATCTAAATGAACCTCAATTGCAGCCAAAGGGACAGAATGCAAACACACAGTAAATTCAAAGTAAAAATAAAAATACTGGGGATTTGTTCTCAATTTTTTCTTTAATTATGGATTAATTTCAGAATCTGGGGAGAAAAAAGGTTGTTATCTGTGTTATTTCTCTGGCATTTTGTTATTTGTTATTGGGTGTTGTTTCTTTGGCATTTTAGCGGAGCTGCTGAAGAAAATGAGACAAAATCCTGTGTTTGAATCCTGCCTTTCTGCTTTGATGTACCACGAAGTGAGCAGACAAACTCCTGGAGTTATTATGGAAGTAGGTTGAGCCTGTGTGTGAAATCCGAGAGGAAAACTCCATTTTATAACTGCATTAACTCCAGAGGTGTTCCCCAAACACCTGCTACTCTGAGAAGGAATAATTAAAAAAATAAACAGGGGAAACTGCAGCCACTCCGGGTTTGTGGAGGATGTTGCATCTGTGTTTTTCTGGAGTGATTCCACACACGGATCCTGCACAGCCCGTTCTCTGTAATTAATGATATCAATATGCTACCAATTAATGACTTTGATTCGTGTCCCTGCAATCACCTCTAACGTCAGCATTTGAATAAAACCTTTCTTTAGTGTCGTAGAGAAAAACCCCTCATTTATACATTAAAGAGAGTTCAGAGACACAGCCCGGGTGGGAATCGTTGGGATTGTGTGAGCGAAGGATCCATCAGGGGCTCTGGGAGGGACACTCGGGAATCCCGCAGGAGCTCTGGGAGGGACACTCGGGAATCCATCAAGGGCTCTGGGAGGGACACTCGGGAATCCATCAGGAGCTCTGGGAGGGACACTCGGGAATCCATCAGGGGCTCTGGGAGGGACACTCGGGAATCCATCAGGGGCTCTGGGAGGGACACTCGGGAATCCATCAGGAGCTCTGGGAGGGACACTCGGGAATCCCGCAGGAGCTCTGGGAGGGACACTCGGGATCCCGGAGGGGCTCTGGGAGAGACATTCGGGATCCCGGAGGAGCTCTGGGAGGGACACTCGGGATCCCGGAGGAGCTGCAGCCTCAGATGCTCCATGAGCAGCCTGGGAAGGGAGCTCCAGCAGAGGAAGCGGCTCTGCTGTTTAATTCCCTCCGTGCTCGGGGAAAAAGGTGTTCCCGAGCTCCTCTCAACCATCCCGGCCGCACCCACGAGGGAGCTGCGGCCGTGAGCAGCGAGCGCTCGGGATCAGGGAAAAGCCAAAGGCTCCACAGCTTCAGCAGGAGGGACTTTCCCGTGTGCTCGGCTGGTTTGGGATATTTATCCTTTAGTGGTGCTCAGGATATTTATTTATCCCTTAGTGGTGCTCAGGATATTTATTTATCCCTTAGCGGTGCTCGCTGTGGGACCAGATCCACGCACAGAAGGGCCGGGAGAGCCCCTTCCCCGCCGTGGCTCCTGGCGAAGCGCTGGGGAGCTGACCTGGAGTGTGCCACCAGGTCTCTTGTGCTGCTCCCGAGCTCTGCAGGAGTTCCAGAGGAGCTCCTGGCAGGCTCGGAGGGTGCAGGGCGAGCAGCAGCTGCCGCGGAGGTCGGGGAGGAAGGGACAAAGCCCGGCAGGAGCAGGGCCGGGCTCTCCTCACCGGGGGATGCTGAGGCTGCGGGGAGCGCGGGATTGCGCTGCTGGTCTGTTCAGCCGTGGAGAGCATCCCACAGTTTTCCTTTGGGTATTGCCGGCCAAGATAACCACATTCCACAAACCAGTGCCTGCGGAGCACCAGTCCCACCTCCTCTGGGGGCTGCCAGCAGAGACTGCCCCAAACTGCAGCAATCCATTTCGGGTGGGAGCACACTTGTTGTGCCCTTGGTAACGAGCACATTTTCCACGTGATTTATTTAGTTCTATCTCGAGCTCCTTCCTGGAGTCCTCTCCACTGCTCGGGGTTACCAGCTCGCTCCAGTCCGCACAGACTTGTGTGGAGAAGGATCCAGCTCCTTGGATCCTGAGGAGAAACTTCTCAGGGCAAGCTCTGGCTGTTGGAATTCCAGGAGAGATGGGAGCTCCTCTTGTCTCCCAGCATCTGGAAGTTCACCCTAAGTCAGTGTTCCCTGCAAAGCCTCTGGCTTATCCAGCAGCTGCAGTGGGATCCAAACGGAGCAATAGCGATGGATGATGGTGATCCAGCCTGGAGAAGGCCCCAGGGAGGCCTTGGAGCAACTTTCAGAGCATAAAGAGGCTCCAGGAGAGCAGGAAAGGGGTTTTGGGAAAGTGCCTAACCCTAACACTAACCCTGAAAGGGGCAGGACACAGGGAATGGCTCCCACTGCCAGAGGGCAGGGCTGGATGGGATATTGGGAACTGGGAATTCCTGCCTGGGAGGGTGGGCAGGCCCTGGCACAGGGTGCCCAGAGGAGCTGTGGCTGCCCCTGGATCCCTGGCAGTGTCCAGGTCCAGGCTGGACGGGGTTTGGAGCTGCTGGTGAGAGGGCAGAGCGCCCTGATGCCTTTGCAGACGATTCCGCGGGTGAGGGAGGGGCGTTAAGGGCTCTGAAATGGGTTTTTAACGCCTCTGCCAACTTCAGGCTGCAGGTTCCTCACGGAGCCCGGACAGGTCGGCTCCTGACGCGGACAAGGGGCTGCCCAGGGCTGAACTGCGGGCCAAAATCCCAGGTTCAGGGGGGATACGGGGCAGAGGGTCGGAAAGGCTGCACATTCCCGCTTCCTCAGCAGTGGGGAAAGGAAAAGGACAACGAGCGGGAGTTTGGGATCAAAGGAAGCTGCGCTCTCCGAAAGCTCGAGAGAGAGAAAAACCCCTCGGGCTGTGCCCCGCTGGCCTCTCCACCTTTATTCGAACGAAGCTGCCGGACTCCTCAGTCTCCTTCACGGACTGGCTTTCCATGGCGAGATTTTCCACACACTGGGGGCTCCTCCGGGACCCTCCCACCGCCGGGGCCCGCACACGGCAGGAGGAGCCGGGGGCGCGCCACACCCAGATTTTGGGGACCAGCTCCCTTCGGCACCGGGCCATTGATGGGCCCGAGGAAGGACCACAGGACACGGATGTCCCGAAAGGGCAGTAAGGGAAAGGCGAGAAGGATCTCATCAAATCTCACCCGTGAGTACAACTGCGGGCGGTGAAGCACCGCGGGGAGCCCAGGGCGGGCAACGAAGGGAAGGGATAACGACCCCAAAATACCTCCGAAGGGTCCTTTGGGGGAATGTTGAGATGGTTTGCACATCCTCCTAGAGGTAATTAAGGACATGAGGGGGCAATAAGGGGAAAGAATTGGTCGACGCGTTCTCCTAGGGGTAATCAAAAGGACGTGGACGCGCAGAGAGGGCAGTGAGAGGAGCCGAGAAAGGGTCTGGGCAAGCCCAGAGAGGACCATGTGGTGTTGGTTTGGGAAAGGATTGGTTGAAGGTGGACAAACATGGTTAAGGCAAACAGCAACGGGAGGCTGTGATAAGGACAGAGAAACAGGGAGGACTGGGAAGTTCTCCGCCTTATCTCCAAAATCTGCGGTCTAATTCAGAGCTGGCTGCAAGTCTTTGGTATTCCCGGCTTCCAGGAGAGGGAAACCAGGGAGGTACATCCTCTCCTACACCCCCACCGCTCCGCATTTCGGAGCCAGGGCGGAGGGTTTGGGTCTGTCCGCTCTCTATTCGGGATTTACGGGGGTTCCTCCCCGGAGGATGCCCAGGGCAGGTGCGGGAATGCGGGACGGGCGGCTCGGGCTGGGGCCCCGTGGGAGGTGCGGGGCAGCCGGGCGGCCACGGGACAGCGGCGGGGGAGGACCGAACGTGTGTGTGTGAAAAGGAGAAGAGCGGGGAAGGCTGGTTAAGGGTGTGAGGATCCGCTGTACCAGGGGCTCCCCGCACTGGAGCCCTGGCGGGGCCGAGACGCGGCTCGATGGGTGTGAAGGACTCCCGAATGGGTGTTGGAGGCTCTGCCGGGAGCGGCTGCTGGGGAGGCTGAATTTTGGGCCGCAGCTTTGCTGCAGAGCCCGGCCTGACCCCGGAAAGACACAGGCGGGTCTGCGCTGCGGGGTAAAACCCAGGTTCAGGGGGATACGGGGCAGAGGGTCGGGAAGGCTGCACCTTCCTGGGTCCTCAGCAGCGGGGAAAGGAAAAGGACAAGAGAGGGAGTTTGGGATCAAAGGAGGCTGAGCTCTCCGAAAGCTCGGGAGAGAAAAACCCCGCGGGCTGTGCCCCGCTGGCCTCTCCCCCTTTATTGGGATAAAGTTGCAGACTCCTCAGTCTCCTTCACGGACATTGGCTTTTCCCAGCGGGATTTTCCCTCCCCTGGGATAGGGGAAGGTGTCCCTGCCCACGGCAGGGTGGAATTGATGAGCTTTGAGGTCCCTTCCAACCCAGCCCATTCTGGGATTCTGTGATTCCATGATTCTCCTCTCATTTCTGCCTGAACGGATTCAGATTCCAGAGAAGCTGTGTGGTGGAATTTGTGTGGAGTTTGAAAGCAGAATGTAGGAAGCTGCAGAATACAGAAAAGCTGTATTATATGAAAAGCTCCAGAGTATAAATTTAAAAACTGTACAAAATCTTTATTTATAGATTTCGGTTTTAGTCATCCAACTCCTTAAGGCTGCAGACAACAAGACAGATGAGATTGCTCTGGGAAAATGCTCCAAACACACCCAGCTCTTCTTATATGGCAGATGGCTCTAGAAACGTACACATAACTCTATTTAGGAATTATTAGGAATTTAGGAATGTTACCAGTTATTAAATACCTTATTAAGTCACTTTGTTGTTGCAGTTGTTAACCTGAGTGTGGTGAAGAACAATAGGAACATCTTTACTTATTGCAGCTCATGGGAAAAGAGAATCCCAGAATGTTTGGGATGGAAGGGATCTCAAAGCCCATCCAGTCCCACCCCCTGCCCTGGGCAGGGACACCTCCCACTATCCCAGTTTACTCCAAGTCCTGCCCAGCCTGGCCTGGGACACTTCCAGGGATCCAGGGACAGCCACAACTTCTCTGGTCATCAGTTCCTATTTTAATGATTTTTTTGCTTTTAGATGTACTTTTCTTTTCCTTAATTCTGTCAAAATCCAAGTGGGAACACAGACGTGATTTAGAGATATCAGACAAGACCAGTGAATGGCTGAAAGGAGATATTTGGTGTTCTGTAACTTAAATATTCCCCAGTGACTTGTAGCAGACCCCACTTTGTTCTCCTGATTAGGAATCTTCAATTTTTAATATTTTCCCTACTGGGATTTGTATATGGAAATATTTCTTCTCTCAGTGTCTGGTGCTGTCCTGATTTGTGCTGGTGACAGTGACATCCTGTCCCCCTTGCAAGGACCACAGCCCCACGTCTGTGTATTTATTCCCAACAAATACAGCTCAATCCCTGCTGCTGGAATTTGTGGGCAGTTCTCGGTTTTTGTTTTGAGGAAAAAATCTTGGATATAGATCAGTGTGTTTCCAACAAGTTGTAAACAGGCAAGGTGTCTTTTCAAGTAGCTGGGGCAGAAATAATGATTCATAAACATCACTAAATATGGATTTAGATAATTTTAAACCTTTCAAGGACTATTTGTGTCTTTGTGCATTTGGAGTATTTGTAGATGACCCCCTCACAACACAAAAAAAGGTGGCAAAAAGGTCTGTGTTTCATCTTCACCCCTCCAAGTCCCTTCTGTACCACTGAAGCGAAAGAAAATTCCAGAGATAAATATTCAAGGAGCAGGCTGACAACGATAATGAAGTTGTGGGCTATGACTGGAGAATAATGACATTTCTTGAAATGGCTTTGTGAAAGAAGAGGCAAAATGTGTCTGGTTGTTGACAGAAAGAGCATAAAAGAGATGAGCTTGAGACCAGTAATTTTTTAATACATACAGCATGGGTGTTTTATAACAAAATAGCATTATACTAAGTATTTAAATTAAATACGAAAAAAATACATTATTAGATGAAAAAAACCTCTATCTGATGCTTAAACGTTTCTAAATCTTTTCAAATCCTGATTCTCTTCTGTCATCTGTGATGTTTTATGAGGAGGAATTGTCCCCACAGAACAAAAGGGAGTAGAGGAAATGCATTATTTATAAAGGTTGTTCATTATAATGATTCTGGAGAGAAAACATTAACTCAGCAAGAGGTCCTGACTGCACTGGATTAGGGAAAGGGCAAGTGGCAGGATGGCAGCTCTGAACTTTGAGCAGCATCTTGCATTTTCTCTTTGCAGCTGGGAGCTCTCTGCCTCTTGGGAGGACAATTCCATGCCCAGCCCTCGCTCCTGGGGCAGGGTGGGAGAGCTGCACAAAGGAGTGCCCAGCTGGGACCTGCTGCTCAGCACAGGGAGCTGGGGCCAGGCAGAGCCAAAACCTGCCCTGAGGGAGGGATGGAGCATCCAGAGGGAGCTGGGTGGGCTGGGGAGGGGGAGCAGAGAACCTTGTGGAGGTCAGCAGGGCCAGGTGCTGGTGTGCAGCTGGTCAGGGAAGGGCAGCACACACCCAGGCTGGGTGAGAAGGGGTGGAGAGCAGCCCTGGGGGAGGAAACTGGGGGTGTTGGGTGAGGAGAAGTTGGGTGTGTCCCAGGTGAGGTCTCTGGCACCCAGAGCCCCCCATGCCCTGGGCTGATCCCAGAGCTTGGGCAGCAGGAAAAGGGGGAATTCTGCCCCTCTGCCCCAGTGCTCAGGTGAGACCCCACTCGCAGAGCTCCCCCAGCACAGGAAGGACCTGGAGCTGCTGGAATGAATCCAGAGGAGGCCCCAGAGCTGCTCCAGGGCTGGAGACCCTCTGGAGCCAAGCTGGGAGAGCTGGGAATGTTCACCTGGAGAAGGGAAGGATCCAGGGAGAGCTCAGACCCCCTTGCAGGGCCTGAAGGGGCTCCAGGAGAGCTGGAGAGGGACTGGGGACAAGGGCTGGAGGGACAGGACACAGGGAATGGATCCCACTGCCAGAGGGCAGGGCTGGATGGGATATTGGGAATTGGGAATTCCTGGCTGGGCTGGAATTCCCAGAGAAGCTGTGGCTGCCCCTGGATCCCTGGAAGTGTCCCAGGCCAGGTTGGATGGAGCCTGGAGCAGCCTGGGGCAGTGGGAGGTTCCCTGCCCATGGCAGAGGTGGCACTGGATGATCTTTCAGGTCCCTTCCAACCCAAACCATTCCATGATTTTATTTTGAGGGAATTGTGCCATACAGCAGAGCTGTGACACATCACTAACAGGCAGAAGCTGGGTATGACTAATTTAAAGGTTTGAGCTCTCATTTCCATATAATCAGCAAAGCAGATATTCAAACACAGAAGCTAAAATGTGTATTAAGACATGGGAAGAGTGTCTGGTTTGGGGAGCAGTTGGACAACTGCTTTTGAGAGCAGATTTTGTATTTTCAGGAGACTCAGTTCTAGTTTGGCCCTTTGGGAAAGGTGTCATTTTCTTGTGTTTTTGTTTGTCATACTTGCCAAGCTCTGTATCTGTAGTTCAATATTTTTATTAAAAAACCAGGTTCAGAAGTAAATTTGACTTTGGCACTCTGTCTAAACCTCTGAAGAATAAAACAGAGCTGCTTGCTGTGCAAACAGAACCCCAGAGAAGCCTCCAAATATGACCTCAAAGCTCCCTGACTTAAAAAAAAAATCTACAAGAAAGGAAAGGAGATTCCTCTCCTTCAGTATTTTTACTGCATTCTCCACTAAAAGCAGAGATGGCATTAGATAAAAATTAGCTTAATGAGATCTGCATATCTTATCATAGTATTTTACCTCCTCGAAGCTGATAAGAGGTTTTCAAGAATAAGCACTGTGGATCAAAGCTCCACAAATAAATAAGGGGTTTGTTCCATGGGGTTTTTTCCTAACTCAGTGATTTGAGGTCTGAGCTTTCAGTGGCCTCAGCAGAAACAAATCCCTGTGCTGAAGTGGCAGAGATCCTGAAAATACCTGGGATGTGAGGGAAAATACCTGGGATGTGAGGGGTTAGGGACAGGCACACAGGGTGTGAAATGCAGGTGTGCAGCTTTGGGAAGGTCACTCTGTGTGTCCCACCTGGGCTTTGGGATTCAGCTCTTGCCAGGAGTCACCAGGGAGGTTTGGAGAAATCTCTGGAGACAGATGAGGGAAATCCTCCTCTGGAAGTCGGTCCCATCTCAGGCTCCACCGCTCGGGACCACCTGCAGACTCAGCTGAAGGCCACGGATTCTCCTCCTTAAAACAGAATTGAATTTCTTTTGGTGAGAGCCTAACAGAGCACTCCCCTGTGAAGGGATTTCCTGGAATGTTCATCCCTCCTCAGAGATCTGCAGGACCTCAAGCACAACCCCTGGGCAGAGCCCCTGGGCAGAGCTGTGAGGTCTGGATGTGCTGAGCTGCTGAAACCCAGGGGCCACCTGGGCAGCTGATCCCAAAGGATGTGGAAAAGGGGTCTTGGAGCAGCCTGGGGTAGTGGGAGGTGTCCCTGCCCATGGCTGGGCTTGGAACAAGATGAGCTTTAAGGTCCTTCCAACCCAAACTCTTCCATGATCCCATGATTGGGGTTTGCAGCCTCAGAGCTGGAATGCTCAGACTGGGGATCCAAGCTCCAGTTATCCATATCCAGCTCTTGGAACATCAAAACAAATAAATACATTAATTTACAGCTTTCAGATGCAGGGCCCATTTTCATGCTCTCAGAAAGTTGGCAGGACTTCACCTCTGAGTAAAACTCAGAGACACATTTGTAGAACACGACTGAGGGAACAGAAATAACAAAATAATATTTATCCAATGTTTCCCTTGAGTTTTGTAATGCTTATTGAGGCAAGTGGCTATTTTTTTTTCCTTAACTTTATTGCTCCTTTGCCTGTCACTCAGGAAATTTGAAATGTCATCCCTTTTCAAAATCTGTGTTTTGAAAATAACACAGTAAAAGCAAAGTGGAGGTTTGAAGGAGGAAGATGAGAGATGTGGACTCTCTGAGCTGGCAGATCTGCTGGCTGCAGTGGGGACAGGAGGTTTTGGTGTGTCAGGGAAAAGCAGTGCAGCCCAGAGGCAGAGAAAATGTCATTCTGTGAGCTGTGATGTGGTTGAGAGGAGAGAATGCTCCTAATGATAATTTCCTTCTTTCGCTTCCCAGCTACACTTGGATTTCTCTGTCATTTAAATGTGCTCATCTCCTAATTGCTGATGATTGACCCCACTGGTGCATTCATTTCCCTTCTCCATCCCAGCACTCAAACAGGTACAAGCAGGCAAAAGAGAGCTGAACACACTCACATTGCCCAGGAAATGCATCTCTGGTGGAAAGTTTATTTTTCCATGTGACATCACTGCTCTTCAGGTGCCAGTAATTGTAAACATCCCTTGTTTTCAATTCTTTGTCCCCTTAATCTCATTAGGAGAATATCAGACTTTAAATCTTTTAAGTAGCATTAGGGAGTGTGTTCATCCATAACATATGAGAATGCCAGTCAGTTCTTAGCACCCCCTTGCTCCAAAATGTTTGCTGTTTTGCAGGTTCCTGTGCTGAAAAATCAGATTTGACTCTGGGAGAAATGAGGAATCACTCATTTCTTCATTTTCTCAGCTTTTGCTAGTTGGAAAAAGAGATTTTTTCTTTTTGTATTGCCCTTTGTTGTTGTCTTTGCCTCCTCATTTCCTTCTCTCTCCCACCTATTTCCACACCCATCCTTACTACCTTCCCTAACCCAGCCTTGCAGAAAAAAATTAATGAATAACTTCTAAAATATGAGTCAAAAGTCTTGTGCCCTTTGTCTTTCCAGTCATTTCACAGCTTTATTTTGCTGCTGGTGGTTTGTTGCCTCAGAAGGATTGTAGCTATCTGAGGCAAATCTTTGTAACTTCATTAAAACAGAGGCTTTTTTAGTTCTACCATGTGTAATTTTAAAGCTTCTGTCTCTGAAAGTAACGAAAATACTCCTCAAAATAAACCACAAAACAGGAATAAAAATTCTGGATGTAATTCTCTCCCTGAGCCAGAGATGAAGACAGGAATCTGGTGATGGTGAGGTTGTGTGGAGCCTTCCTTAGCTAAACACAGAAAAAATATGTTCTGGCTGGTTAAAGAATTTGAAGAAGAAATAGGAACTATGATGATTCCTGCCATTCTTCAGAAGAAAAACTGATCCCAGATAAGGTTCAGGGGTTTATCAGCCTCTTGTTCAAAGACTGAGGTCGTTCTGCCCCATCAGAGATTTCCCCAGTTAAAAAAAGAAAGTTGATTGTTACAACGTGGACTTTCATTGGACAAACACCACAAGAGACCTTTGATCAAACAAAGACCGAGGGTTAAAACTTTATTCTCTGTCCAATTTCTAAGTGCCTCGATGTGAGTTTTGTTCTACTCCCAAACCCATGTGGAGTTTGGATTCTATTTTTGTAAAACCCGCTGCTATTTGCCCAGAAAACGTGTCAGAGCCAATTTGGGCTCCTGGCTGTGCTGCACAAGGAGTCTCCGACAGAGCCGCTCTCGGAGAAATCCCAGCCCCGCCGTCGCTCGGAGCACGGCTGAGGCCTGGAAAGCCAAAATTTTGCCTCTCCAAGCCACCTGGCTGCAGTTGATAGTAAAATCTATTGCTAACCCCTGTTCTGTAATATAATTAAAACACTGCTGAGTGATCTGTTTAGTGTGGCCTGGCTGCTCCCTGGGAGCAGAGCCCTTTGTGCCCCGTAATCCCGGCCTCTGCGGGGCTGCCCGTGGCCAGCGCCGGGAAACCTTGTTTAAAGATTTTAAAATCTTCTTAATCCCTTCCCTGATGAGACACCCATTGCTGAAAGCTGGGGGGAAAGGTCCATCTGTCTTGCAACATATGTGTTTACACTGTAAAATCAGTAAATACAGCACAGAGCTGCCAGTGCCAAGAATTCCCTTTAGTCATAAAGCGAGAGACATTGTTTGGTTATTGTTCCTGGAGTTTGCTCACACCCGAGGGACTGGGGCTGCAGATCACCCCAAGCAGAGCTCAGCGTGCACCACAGCACCCCCAAACCTGAAAATATTCCCAGGGAAGGGCACTGGGAACCCAGCACTGGAGTGGGGGGTCTGGGTTCCACCCCAAGGCCGTGGTTCATCCTGGAGTTTGCACGGATGGACAAGGGAATGTTGGATATTCCCACTTCTGCTTTTTCTCCTGTGATTTACAGACTGGAGAGAGGAACTCCAGAGGTTGGAGGAGGAGGAGGATGATCCCAGGCAGCTCCTGGTTGCTCTAAGTTAGGTGTCAGTAAAATAAACCTGTTAAAAGCTGGAGAAACACAATGTAAGGAGGCCCTGGAGCTGCTGGAATGAATCCAGAGGAGGCCATGGAGCTGCTCCAGGGCTGGAGCCCCTCTGGAGCCAGGCTGGCAGAGCTGGGAATGTTCTCCTGGAGAAGGGAAGGATCCAGGGAGAGCTCAGAGCCCCTTGCAGGGCCTGGAGGGGCTCCAGGAGAGCTGGAGAGGGACTGGGGACAAGGGCTGGAGGGACAGGACACAGGGAATGGCTCCCACTGCCAGAGGGCAGGGCTGGATGGGATGTTGGGAATTGGGAATTCCTGGCTGGGCTGGAATTCCCAGAGAAACTGTGGCTGCCCCTGGATCCCTGGAAGTGTCCAAGGCCACGCTGGATGGGGCTTGGAGCAGCCTGGGATAGTGGGAGGTGTCCCTGCCCATGGAAGGAGGGTGGAACTGGGTGAGCTTTGAGCTCCCTTCCAACCCAAACCCATTCTGGGATTCTCTGAATATCAAGAAGTATAAATTGAATTCTCTGGCTGTAGTTTTATTCTGTTTCTGGTGCTGAAAATCATTTTAACTTCTTGCTTAATTTATATTTCTGTTTAGAAAACTGCCAACACCCCCTCAAAAAATAAAACCAAACAAACCCAAACCACCCCACAATTTTATTGTTCACTGTTCTGTTTCTGCAACTGCAGTGCCTGGGGAGTGAAGCTGCAGAACATGGGCTGCTCTGCAGTGTTTTGTTCAGATTTTGAATTAGAAGCATCCCCCAGATATGGCAATTCAGTTTTAAGAGATGATTTAGGTATGAAGCCGCTAAAAAAGGGAAGCCCCTGGCAGCACTGGGGTGAAATGGATGCATTTGGCTGGCAGGGGCTTAAGGAAAACATCGTTTTTGAAACAGGTAATGCCCAAAGGAAAATCTCCCAGTAGGATTTGAAAGAGGGCAACTGGGAAAGTTGTGCAGGAAATAATTTCCACGTGTGAGGAACAGCAGCAGAGGAAATATAAAATATGTATTTGAGCAGTGGGAAAAGCAGACAGAGTCTGGCTTATGGGCTGTGCCGAGGTGGAAATCAGTCCTGGAGACAGAGAGAGGGAGATTTGGGGGGAGAGGGAGATGCTGAGTAACTCTGTGAGCTCCATTTTGGGGGAAGGTGTGTCCAGGGCCTGGCAGGGGAGGGGAGGGTGAGGATGGCTCAGGGCAGGGAGGTGAGCAGAGCCCAGGGAATCAGGACTGCAGGGATTTTGTGCAGGGAGAACTTCTCACATTCGGGGTGTGAAGGCTTTAAAAGTGATCAATATCCAGGATGCCATCCTTTAAAAGTGCTGATATTGGCTGTGGCTGAGTGCAGAGCCTGGGCACTGCTCATCCCTGAAGTTGGTTCCTCTCTGTTCCCAAGGAGATTTGGGAGAGAGAGGCTGAATTCTGGGATTGGAGAGCTGGAAAATGAAATAAATCCACCTGTGAGTCATTAATCCCCCAACTTCTGTGTGTGGACATCAGCCAGACCAACCCTGTGGAGAGAGAGGGGTCCAGAGAGCACTTCCCCTGATGGGCAGGAATTCCTGCAGAGCACATGGATTGTTCAGGGAATGCTGTGGTAATGATCCAGTAATTAGAGCCTGGAGAAGAGAACAGGTTAAATCAGGTGAGAAAGCCCAGTCCAAGATGTGATTCATGAGCAGTCAGGTGAGTGCCTGCAGATGGGCTTGGAGATAGGACTGAGATCACACTGGGATATTCCCTGGGTGGAACAGGGAGCTGGGGAGGCTCTCACTGCAGGGTCCACGTGGGATGGAGAGGAGGAATCTGATCCCTGTCAGAGCACTGGAGATCTGTTCTCTGGGAATGTCACCTGTGGAGTGTCACCTGTGCTCATCTATGCACCCTTCAGTCCCGACAAAGGGCTGGGAGGGTCGGCTCTGAAACCTGGAAAATTATCTGCTTTTATTCTCAGAAATTCCCAATTAAAGCTGCCTGCAGCTCCTCAGGATCACATCCTGTGTGACACAAAAAATCCAATATTCTGAGGTGGTTTCTGCTGCCTAAAAAATTATTTGGGGGAACGATGCTTGCAAGGCACCCTGAAGGAACAGCAGGGTAAAAATAGCAGAGGGAAGCTGGAAAAGCAGAGGTGGGAATGCTCATTTTGGAGTGGGCTGGGCAGGGATCTTGTGAGACGAGATTTTCTTGGTTTGCAATTGATTATCCTGGGAGATTACCAGCAATTGAAGGAGCTGATGCTGCACAGCAGAAATGCTGCCTGGGCAGGCAGGGAAAACATTCCCAGTCTGGGGAGGGATTTCTGGGAACAGGCACCTGGATACTGCCACTGGAAAAATGGGGAGAAGGGAAGTTTTTGTCAAAGAGAGGAAAAAAAATCAGATCATATGTGTTACACTCGAAAAAACAAAGCAAAAATCTGACTAATTCTAAGAAATGTTTTGTTTTCTATCTTTAATATGAATTTTTTATGTTCTTATTCTTTTCCTCACTCTTCTCATTGACAAAAGCTGTAGGAATTACTTGGATAACTCCAGTCCTGGTGCCATGATTCATTTTTTGAGCAGATATATAAATTGCTGTGTCAAAGCATGAAAAATTTGCTCCATTAGTGGCAGGAGAGAGAAGCAACAGGTTGATCCAACCTCTGTGAAATTAAATCTGATTTAGATAAAGAAGAGTGAAGAGCTGATTCTTCAAAAAATTGATGTGTAGTGATCAGAGAAAAACAACTCTGGGGGGTTTTGAAGGATTTCAGGTTTCCAGGACAGGTGTGGACATCTGGAGTGGGAGAAGGGAAGGAAAATAAATCCACCAAGGAACCACTCCCTGTTATCTTTCGAGGCAGAAAGATGAGAACATCTGAGCCAGTGGGTAGCAAAGAATGTCAGTTATGTTCTAATCTAGATTGGTGAATAAAAAGATAATCATCAGTAAATTAGAAGAGGTGTTGAAAGCTCAGTTAATTATAGGAAATGAGGAAATTAGAGTGCTGAGTCTGACTGTTTCTGATTCACTTGTTAATTTAAAAAAAAAAAGTGGTGGGGTTTTTTTGTCATCTGTACTTTTGGCTCAGGTATGCAGTGATAGCAGGAGGAATTTTAAATTTAATTTAATTTTTAATAACTCCTCAAATTAGGGTTTTGTCTTTGGCTGAGCATTGTCTGGAGGAGATTGTGGTTTTAATGCATCTCTCCCAGGGCAGGAATTGTTTTCTATTGCACAGAGCCCGAGTTCCTGCTGACCATGAAGTGGAACACAAGAACTCTGTTGCCTCTTAAATCAGAGTTGTTTGTCCCAATGATTGTAAGAAAAAAATCAAAACTGTAGCTTGAGAATCTCCTTATCTTATTTTTAATCATGATTAAATTCAATGTGTGAGAGGGAGAAGCAGTTTGACCAGGGGAGTATTGAGAAAGGTTTTAACCAAGTTTTTGTGTCATAGAAGGCATCATTTATTTTTGCATTTACTTCAGGAATTTTCTGGTTTTAGTCTTTTTTTACTCTTTCTTTGAGTACTTGCCCACATTTAAATGATCCATAAAGTCCCTTTCAGAGCTGAAAGAGGTCCCCAGGGTCACCATCACCTACCAAATTTCTGATTTTTCATGTTTATTCTTGGAAGCAGCTTCTTTACTTGAAATTAATGAAAACCTCTTGATTTTTTCAGACTTGGTTATGCAATAATTCTGAGTAAACCCAAACCTTCTCTGCAGTTTGGAAATCACTTATGAAACCACACTGGAATTACTGGAGAAGTTACAGAGAATGGAGTATTGACTGCTGGCAAAGGAACTGGGTGAAACAGAGCTCCAGTGGTCCTCTGGGACTGGAAAATCAGCAGGAAAGCTTCCCAGCAACTTGGAAAGTGATTTCCTTGTATTTTTATGGGACCTTTGCATAAGTACAGCATTTCCTGAATTTACAGAGAGGTTCTTTAAATAGCAACAGCAACAAATATGATGCCTAAATAAATAATTCCAGATGGTGCAGATATTAAACTGCAATTATATTGGAAAGGGCAACATTTCAACATCTCAGGGCCTCTCTGCAAGTTCATGGATAGAAAATTGTCCATCTCAAACTCTTGTCCTTCAATCCTTTCTTCCCTTCCCAGATGCTCCATGGCAGGGGTTGGAATGAGCTGATCCCTTCCAACCCAAATTGCTCAAGGATTCTCTGGGTCTGGGAAGAAAAGATTCAGGAGCAGAGTGATTTTTTTTTTTCAGCATTCTGTGGAGTAAATCTCATGCTTGAAGGATAATTATAATAATTTGACAGGATAAATTCTTTATAATCCTTTGATAAGCGGTTTTTGGGTTCAAATTCTGTTTTAGCTGGAGTAGGAATTGCTAAAGGTGATACTTCCATGGAAAAAGGGGAAGAGGAGAAGAAACACATCCCCAGACTTTTGTGTCAAAGGGGGTTTGATCCTCCTCAATTCCCCTTTCCTGGTAGTTTTAAATTTGGGATGATATTTTGGTCAGCCCAAGTTGAGAAGAAAATGTGCATTTTGGTGACTTTTTGCCCTCTGTGAGGGGTTTTGCTGAGTGCAGGCACAGGGGGTTAAGCAGGCTGAGATCCCCCAGCAGCTCTGTTTTTTTGGGAGGAGTTGGGAATGTGGGAATGTGCCCGGCTCAGCCCTTCAGCCACGGGCAGAGTTCATCCCCTGGGCTGGGCCTTTAACTGCAACCAGCAGCCACAGCCTGTGGAACTGGGAATGACTTCAGTGGAACTGGGAATGACTTCAGTGCACAAAGAGCTACCAGAGCTGATCAGGAGCTCCTCGTTGTGTGGGGACAGGGAAGGGGAAAGCTCCAATGAGCAGAGATCCAGTGCCAGATCAATGCAGCTGATCAATGCCAGATCTGTGCTGCTGATCAGTACCCAGATCAGTGCAGCTGATCAATACCAGATCTGTGCTGCTGATCAATACCCAGATCCAGTGCAGCTGATCAATGCCCAGATCCAATGCCCAGATCAATGCAGCTGATCAATATCCAGATCAGTGCAGCTGATCAATACCCAGGTCAGTGCCACTGATCAAT
>VZRX01021662.1:14076-29112 GCA_013398075.1 Notiomystis cincta | reverse complement strand
CAAGATCATCCCACGACAGCTTTCCACAGGCACAGCCAGTGGAAGAAAAGAGCACGCTTTAATTATGCTAATTAGACACTTGGCAGTCTCGTTGCTCGATGCTTTGTGTTTGATGCAGAGACATTTCCCTTTGCCAGGGTCTGCCCTTCCTGGAGAGGGAGGGATGGCTGCTGTGGGCACAGGGGTGCTGGGCTCCAGGGGTGTTACCCTGGCATTCCTGCCGATCCCAGCTCCAATGTGTACCTGGGTGAAGGATCCCGGCTGACAGGGACGACACGGAGCCTCCACACTTCCCTCCCCACGGCTCCACCCCTGCCGGCAGCACAGGGCAAAGCTGAAAGCAGGCAAAGGTGCCCAAACACAGCGGCAAAGGGAATAACTCCTGTCCTCCCCCTCCAGGCCGTAAATGGCCGTGGTCCTGCTCCTGGCTGGCTCAGCCATCGGTTTTGTGTCTCCTGAGCATTCCAAGGGGAGCAGGGAACAGGAGCTTTCCCTCCTGAGCTCTGCTCAGGCTGTATTTCCTGCTGGCCAGCACTGATGGATGGCTCGGTCTCACCATCCATGAGCTTTGCTCTCTGGCTGCTCCAAGGGCAAACAATTCTCTGGACTCAGCCTGAAACGCTCCAGGCCAAGCATCGTTTTGTCCTGGTTTGTCATTAAAGGATGTGCACAGCCATTCCAAGTGACAGAGCAATTTCCTTTGTGTCCTGCAAAGCAGAAGGAAAAGAAAGAAGTCAGCGTATTACACACAAATCTGCTTTTCTCCTGCAAGTTGAAGTAGGAACAGCTTAATTTCCAGCAAAGCCAACGCTGTAGTAATTCCAAATCAAAGGCTTTGTGTCAAAAGAATCATTTTGCTACAGCCACAAATAATGAGCAATTTATGTCACGTTTGGAGATTAGATTAAAAACGAGCTGCAAAGAGACACCTCGGCCAGCAGTGGTTGTAGGTCGGACTTCAGAGGCCCTGAAGCTCTGGATTCCTGGTCCTGGGTGTTCCTCCTTCAGGTGCCACTGGTGTCCCTCCCCTCAGGTGCCACCAGTTGGCTCCAGGCGGATCAGAGCTCCTCTGCCATGGAGCCAAACTGGGAGAGCTGGGGGTGCTCACCTGGGGAAAGGAAGGCTCCAGAGAGAGCTCAGAGCCCCTTCCAGGGCCTAAAGGGGTTCCAGGAGAGCTCAAAAGGGACTTGGGACAAAGGATGGAGGGACAGGACACAGGGAATGGCTTCCCACTGCCAGAGGGCAGGGTTAGATGGGACATTGGGAGGGAATTGCTCCCTGTGAGGGTGGGGAGGTCCTGGCACAGGGTGTCCAGAGGAGCTGTGGCTGCCCCTGGATCCCTGGAAGTGTCCAAGGCCAGGTTGGATGGGGTTGGGAGCACCCTGGATGGTGGAAGTTGTCCCTGCCCATGGTAGGGGGTGGGAACTGGATGATTTTGAAGGTCCCTTCCCACCCAAACCCTGCTGTCATTCCCTGGCTCTATGAAATCCCTCTGGGGAGCAACACTCACTGCAAAGAGAAAAGCACTTGCTTTTTTCTCCCGGAAACAGCAGGATCATTAAAAAGACCAATCTCCAACTAATTAGAGGCAATTTCTTCATTTGCTGCCTTCTTGCATGAGGCCCACATCGTGAAAGGGACACGTGGGAGCACGGGGAATGTCACCCTGAGCAGAGCTGCCTCCTTCCAAGCTGCTGGAGCCGCCGGGACCCGGGAATTGCCGGGAATTGCTGACAGGCGGCCGAGCAAAGTGCTGATGTGAGCCCTCGTCCCCAGGCTCCTCATCCATCGCTGACAAGGAAAATGCTGCTTGCTGCAAGGCTCTGCTTTAAATTAGAAGTGAAGGTGAAGGATCCAACAGGCAAAACAAAATGCTGAACAGTGCCCAATTGGCCTTTCAAGCTGCCATTGCCCTGTGGCTGTGCCGGGAGGTCCTGGGAGGTTGTGCAAATTGGTGCAAATTTTCCAGGCAAGCAAATGACTTGGAAATCCCTGATGGAGAGGATGGATTTGGGCATTTGGACCTGTATCCTTCTGCCCCAAACCTCTGATAAAGGAATAAGTTTGGATGTCTTCTAGGAAAGAAGGGTGAGGCTGAGAAAAGAGGGGTTTGTGCATGTGGGAAGGACGGGCTCAGCTCTGCGCTGCACCACTCCCAGGGACCTGCTCCCACCGTGGGGAAAGGAATAACAAGAAGGGACCTGTGTGTCAAAGAAGCAAATATTTTATTGTGTAAAAACCAAGCAGACATTAAACAGAGCCCCTCATTGCCCCCACACCACGTGCCTTGCATGCCACTGGGATGTGCCCAGATGTCCCCCACAGGCTGGAGCCAGGGAAGCACAGATGGATCCATCTTCAAATACCTGTGGAAGTATAAACATCTCCAAGCTCTGCTGATGCTGGGTGTCACACAGAGACCCAAGAGACTCCTCGAAGATCAGCTGATTTTTGAGCAGAGCAATGTGGGTTGAGACAGCTGGGCTGCAGCTCTGGGTTACAAAGGAGGGGTTTGGTGTCCCTCCAGCTCCTCTCAGCGTGGCCTTTCCCCGGCCATGGCACGTCCTCAGCATCTGTGGCAGCCGCTGGGTTTTAATTAAAGCACCAACTCCCAAGTCAAACAACTGCAGGAGAACAGGAAAGTCCTTTCCCTGCGGCTGGCCCTGAGCGAAAACGGGAAACGGGGCAGGAGCAAAAGGAAACCACGGCGTGTCCAGGACCAAAAACAGTTTGTAGAACCATCCCATGACTTTGGTGGAGCCCTCTGCAGCCTCTGCTCACGTGAGGTGGCTCTGCCAGGAGCAGGGGAGCCGTGTGTGTGTGGCTCCTCATCACTGCGGGTCAGGCCGGCTGCTGTGCTCGGTTGAAACAAATCCTGCAGAAAGTGGGACGTTGCATTATGCAAATTTGCTTCCTGGAAAGAAATGTTTTATTAACAGGCACTCCCTTCGTGTGTTGGCTTAGTCAATTTGGTCACAGCTTGACATCCAATAAGTTACTCTAAAGGCAATGGTTTTACAAAATGTTTTTCTAATCTATTTTAAACACTTAATTACAGTTGTGGCGCATTCATTAGGGACTCTGCTTTCAAACCTGGATTGCAGCAATAAATCCTAATTCTCCAAGTGTCAGTTGCAATCCAGACGTGGCATCCAAGTGGGTGTCAGAGGCTGGTGGTGACTGGGGGAAGGATGTCAGGGCCAGGTGGGAGCCCTGTCCTCCAGAGAGGGAACTCCCAGTGTCCAGCTGATTTCTGATCACCAAAAGAAACTTGGGCCCCTGAGGAGGGAGTGCTCAAGGACCTTGAGGGGATGTGTCTGCTGGGTGGGAGCTGAGGGATGCTGGTTTTGGAAAACCCCAGTGGATTCTGAGCTGGTGCTGTGGACAGCTCTGGGGCTGTCCCTGGCACCAGCAGTGTCCCCATTGCAGCTCTGAAGGTGCAAAGGCAAGGGGAGGGGGGCAGTCCCAGTGCCACACACCCCGAGGGACACCCTGGCAGCCCAGGGATGCTCTGAGTGCCAGGAGGAGCACGGGGACTCCTGCTGTCCTGTCCCCACACACTCCCCGGCAGCAGCACAGGCACCAAGGAGGGGCAGCGGCTCAGGGCCAGCATCCCAAAGGTGCCCCCACAGCTCTGAGCAGAGTTACCTTAATCTTTGCCCAGGTACTTCCTCATGATGCTGCTGACATCGTCCTCCTTCCCTTCGGCCTCGGCACGGCGGCTCATCCCGCTGCCCTGGGCGCCGCCTCTGCCGCTGGAGCCCTCCCCGGCCCCTCTCGGGGGCTGCGGCCGCCGCTTGATGCTGTCGGCGCTCCGGGAGGAGAGGTGGGAGCCAGAGGACGAGGAGGAGTCAGAGAGGTCCCCGGGCCCTTCTCGGGGGGCCGGGCTACCCTTGGCCGTGCCCTTGGCCTCAGAGGACTCCAGGCTGCCCGCTATGGCCTCATCCTCGAAGCGCACGGTGAGGGGCCGGTGGCCGTCCCTCCTGTCCCTGCGGGGCCTGGCCAGGCTGCTGGCGGAGCGGGACTTGCGGATGGCGGGCAGGAAATCATCGAAGTCAACCTTGGTTCTCCTCTCGTAGTTGAGGGTGGGTATTCGCCAACTGAAGGGGTCACTCCCCTTGCCCTCGCCCAGCCCGTCGCCGGACAGGGAGCTCAGAAATCCCTCAGGCTCCTTCCCCAGCTCCACATCCTCCAGCGACGGCTCCAGGCAGCTCCTCCAGGAGCTCAGCCGCGGCACACCCAGCACCTCCATCCCGGCCGCCGGGGAGCTCGGCCGGCGGCCGGAGCCGTCGAGGGCCGGCAGGAGGGAGTCGTAGGAGCCGAATTTCGATGCCCTTTTCAGCGCCGGCGAACGCGGGGACTCGGCCGGCTCCGAGGCCATGCTCCGCAGGCTGGAGGAGCGTGTGAGGCTGGCACCAGCTCCTTCCCCTTCCGCTGCCCGATCCCCCTCCAGCCTCCCCAGGAGCTCCTCGGCCGCCGACACCGCCCTGGAGCGCCGCAGGGCCGCGGCGCCGGTGGTGCGGTAGATGGGGAGAGGAGAGGTGTCCCCCAGCGCCGGCAGCCCCGGCTCCCGCTCCGCTCCCCGCTGCCGCCGCAGCTCCTCCACGTACTCGGAGAGGGCGGCCGAGCTGGGCACCGGCCCCGATGCCGCCGAGAGCCTCCTGCTGCCGGGCACCGGCGGGGACACCGCGCTGGGGAACCTCCCGTCCGCAGCAGGGGAGCCGCCCCGCCGCAGCACCGATGGGGACGTCTCTCCTATCCTATCCACCGGCTTTTTTGGGCTCTCCAGCTCCTCTTCTTCTGCCAGAGGTTTTCCATATTCCCGTCTTCTGGCCCCCAGCAGGGGACTCGCCGTGCTCCCCCGATCCGCAGGCTCGCCGGGTCTGGCAGCGCTGCGGGAGGACAGCGGCCGGCTCGGAGCGGGGTCCTTGGTGTCTCTGCTCACCCTGAACAACAGAAATCGGTGTTAGTTTAGACTGTGGGATTCCCAGGGACCGGGATGTCGTTCAGCAAGGACAAGGCTGAGCAGTGAAAAGCCAGCACTGGCGTGGGAGTCTCGGGATAAACTCACTGCTGCATCCAGCAGTTGGGCAATGCCCAAGGATTTAACCTTAAATAAGCCCAGGTCAGCCAGCCCGGATAATTCTTGGTGTAGAGCGTGTGGTGTGACCACCTTCAGCTCTGCCGAGCCAACACTTACCTCCAAATATCCTTTTTCTTGACAGATTACAGCAATATGTAGGATTTATTTTATTTCTGTCAAAACCAAAGATTATTCACTAAAATTTTATGAAACCTGCTCACAGCGCACCCCTGACGCATCTCAATGTTATTGCCGGGCATGTTTCACCCAGGCTGCTGCTCGAGCAGTTCTGAACTGCAGGAGCCCTGCACACCTGGGCAGGGGCTGCACAGAGAGGGGGGTGGCTGGACAGGACCACAACCCAGACAAGGAACCACGTGGGATCCACCTCTGCTCATTCCTGAGGATCCTCACCAGCAGCCCCAAGGGCTCAGGCTGTCCCTGTCCCCATGCAGCTGATGCACAGAGGTGGGGGGGACCGCAGTCACCAGAGGGTTTGGGGTCACTGATGTCACTAAGCCCCTGATGGGACACTTTATGACCCCCTCCAAGCACCTACATTTGCTTGCTGGCAGTGTCCCCACTCCCATCACTGCTCAGCGAGGGAAGCCAGGACTGGCCTGACTGGGAAGTGTGCTGGGATGTGAATTTGGGAAAGAAAGGAGGAGGGGAAAGCAGGAAAGGGCAGAGCGAAGCAGCAGAACCCAGACAACAAGCCCATCTCGGGGAGGGAGCAGCGCTCAAGTCGTTCGTGGCCGTAGTGAAGCTTCCTGCCCTGGGAGTGCTGCTGTTGCCATGGGAATGGGGTGGGAGCCGGTAATCCAGGCACCGCGGGACGCTCGGACCGGGCTCTGCTGACCCGTGAAATAATTTACATGCCGAGGTGGGCTGAAGACAAACTCCAGAGCCGAGAAATGCGTGCTTGCAGAAGGGAAAGGGCAGTGGAGCAGCTCCAGCTTCCTTGTGCCTGCTGGCACAGCCCAGGGCACAGAGGTGCCCACCTCTCCGGGCACCCACCGCCTTTCCCTGCTCATTAAACCAGCCTAAATCACTTGATTATTCAATACAAAAGGAATTAACCAGAGATTTCACCTCCCTGAATCACTGCACCCTTCAGGGCCATCCCGTGCTGACGCTGCCGAAGCACTGCAGCTGATTAATAGTTTGAGACATTTCAATAATGCTGGATTTTAGGGTCCTAAATTGCATCTTACTTAAATGGCTGGTGTAATCCTTCAGTGAGGCTTTGTACAGAAATTGCTCCATTCACTCTGCACGTTTCCAAATAATATTGTAACCTGTGTGCTGCACGAATGGCTTTCATAAATTAAACACCGGCATCAGTGTTTTTATTTGGGTTTTAAGGCTGAGATAAAAGTGAGTGGAGAGGTGAGAACCACTAATGGGCTGTGAACAAGGACTGAACACGCTGTATTTATTTTCCTGTTCAGCGTGATGGGCAGGTACTGCTTTTATGAAAATCTTTGGAGTCTGAAATGGAATCAAAGCTGTGAAGGTGGGATTGTTCCAGCTTCCATGGCTGGCAAGAGCCACACAGCCCTGGAGTCCAAGCAGGGACCTCACACTCTCCATGCCCTGGTTTCCAGTCAATAGCCAAGACTGCCCCATGCATCCTTGTCTCTCCCAACAGTTCCCATTTTCTGCACCCATTAAACTGCCAGAGGGCAGGGTTAGATGGGATATTGGGAAGGAATTCCTGGCTGTGAGGGTGGGGAGGCCCTGGCACAGGGTGCCTAGAGAAGCTGTGGCTGCCCCTGGATCCCTGGAAGTGTCCAAAGCAGGTTGGATGGGGCTTGGAGCACCCTGGGATAGTGGAAGGTGTCCCTGCCCTGGCAGGGAGTGGGAACTGGATGATTTTGAAGATTCCTTCCCACCCCAACCATTTCATGATTTCTTTCTTTAACTGCACCCCCTCCAAAATCATGGCTGGACTTCCTCATCCTCCTCACAGGGCAGGACACAAGAGCATCCTTCAGCATCCTCTTCTCATCCATAAATCCCTGGCAAAAGGCTGATGCACCATGAATTCCCAAGGCTTGGAATGACCCCAGAAAGTCACAGGCAGCCCCAAAGGAAGGTGATGCCACAGGGGGAAGGACCATGAGCCCCTCCAGCCCTGAGCAGGGCCCTGCTCCTCCACCATCCTCAGGGATTATGATTTTCCCAGCAAAAGGCAGAAGATGCCGAGCCCGGGAGGCGCCTGGAAGCCAATGGAGCTCTGCAATCTGCCATTCACACCAAACCAAATGACATACAACAATAATTAGTGAAGATTACATAGCAATTAGCATGATTACAATTATACCAGTTGAAATCATTTATACAATAAAATCCACACATGCTTTGCAACACATGACCAGGGCCGTAAGTGTGGCTGGGATGCTTTTCCTGAGAGCTCATAAATAAAGCCAAGACAGCTCCATTTCAGGGAGGGAAGAGACATTGGCCTCATTTCTGTCAGAAAAGGATTTTCTTGTCAAATCATCATCTACACAAGAGCTCCCAGTTTCCCACATAATGATTTGATTTTGACACAATCGTGGTTAAAAATAAACGTGTCGGATCCCCGGCAGCCTTGGGACCAGGGCTCTTGGTTTTGGGAACTAAGGTGGGAGGGGAATTGCTGCCAGGGTGATCCCAGGGTGATGCCAGGGTTGTGGATGCCACAATCCTGCAGGATGCAGGATAGAGGAGCAGATCCTGGGCTGTGGATCCATCCCTGACTGCATCTCCTCATAACCCCACTATCACAGCACAACCCTGACCTGCCTGGAAAGGGGCAGCATAAATACATAAACTTTTAAATTGGCTTTGTAATAAAAAAAAAATATATTTATTCCAGCCCTGTGCTGTGTCATATTTATGGAGGCTTAGCTCTGCTGGCCAGCATTTTGTACAGGCATTTAAATAGCAGAGAATTAAAGGAAATGTTAATCAAAGCTCTCCCTCCTGTAAGCACACAGGTGATAAGAGCTCTGGCTCTTGGCAGCTGTTTGTTCAGCAAACACCCCAGATGTGGTGCTGAGCAGCCAACACGAGCAGGACTCATTTTTCATTACCGGGTGCTCGTTTTAGACAAAGGAATCTTAATAAGGCAGAGCTGGTTTCCCTGATCTCATTTTTATTACCTCCAGTCTCGTCTCCTGTTTGTTTGTATTTCATCCCCTCCTTGCTCTATTTCCATTTTAGATGAGCTGCAGCCAAACACAGCTCCCACACCAGCATTTGCAATTTGCCCCTTCACGAGCCCCAGGATGGAGGGTGATGGTCACACCAGGGCCAGGGCTTGGGACAATTTGCTTTTCACAAGAGCCACAAGCAGCCCAGCAAATCCCAGAATCCCTGAGGTTGGAAAAGATCTCTGGGACCATTGAGTCCAACCTGTGCCTGATCCCCACCTTGTCACCAGCCCAGAGCTCTGAGTGCCACCTCCAGGCATTCCTTGGGCACCTCCAGGGATGGGCACTCCAAACCTCCCTGGGCCATTTCCAATGCTTGACCACCCCTTCCATGAGGAAATTCCTCCTGTCCAACATGAAGCCTGCCTATCTTGTACTACAAATCCAAGGTGTTTCAGCTCAGAAATAAGCTATTAGCCACAATGCCTGGTTTTCTGTCATTCATTAATGATCAGAGTTGGGTCATTTGGATCAAAGCCTCCTCAGCAGCACTTAGGAAGGACTTTATTTATTGTGCAGGATCCCAACTGCTCTCAGGAATCCCACTCATCACTGCTCCATGGGAGATGTCCTTGCCCATGGCAGGGGGTTGGAATGAGATGATCTTTAAGGTCCCTTCCAACCCAAGTCATTCCAGGATTCTGTGATCTCCCTGCAGATCTCTGCCCTGCCTGACTGCTCTTGAACTCTGCCTTGCACCTCCCCAAAGTGCTGCAGCTCACCCAGGGTGTTTCCTGCCAGGGAGCTGCTCTTTAGAACATCAGTTCTGACAGCAGTGATTCTCCTGTACAAGGCAGGTGGGGGCTGTGGGGACAGAGCTCACCAGAATCAGAGCAGGGAGATTAATACTAATGTCTGCAGTGGAACTGTGCTCCACAATCTTGACAAATTCCATCCCCTTGGAGCATCTACCTACACACCTGAACACGAGCAGGGAGCAGGTAGGAGCTGCACTGAGCTGTGCCCAGCCTCAGCCTGGCACCTGCCCTGGTTATGGGGAGAAAAATCAAAAAAATAGCGATGCATGTCCTGAGAAACCATCCCTGGGAAAGCAGCGGGGTGGGGAGGCCCCAAATCACAGGGGCTGCAAGCAGGGGCACTGCCAGCCCTGCCCACCCTGAGTTTGGGTGCTTGGCACCTTTTCCACCTTCCCTACAGGAGGATGATGCTCTCTGGAGCCCAACCTGCTCCCTGCCCCAGGACTCAGAGCTCCATCCCTGCTCTGTCTCTGTCCTCCCAAGCCTCCAAGGGGATCTGACAGCCTCCTCCATGCACACCACCTCCTTCCACATGCAGCTCCAAACCCTGATTTACAGAGTTTTTCAAACTCAACCCATGCAATTGCTTCATACATGAAACACGAAGAACCAGTGACCAGGAAATGGGGTTTTTCTCTGCCCTTTGATGGGCACCAATTCAGGCTGGGCATCTTGGGCACCCACAGAGCCAAGCAGGGACATTTGGGCTGTGCAAGTGCTCGTGCCCCTCTCCAGCTCCCTCCCAGTCCATCAGCATCACCATAAAAAATTACCATATTTGATATCAGAACAGTAGAAATGCATCCCTCTCCCTCAGCAGCGAGCATATGGCATACAAACCCTCAAATACGCTGCATTGCCTCTTTAAATTATCTCCAGAGAATACATCAAGGGATATTTTCCTGCTTGAAGCATGTTTTTGATGTAGTGACTTTCATCTGGTGTTTCACTGATCCTGGCGTGGCAGGGACTGCCTCCCTCGATTTGATGTTTTGACCCTACACACCACAGGTCCTGCTGAGCCCCGTTCTGCACGTCCCAGAGGAAGCCCACACACCTCAGCACCCCCCAACACACCCAGGGGGGGCTGAGGGTGCCTTACCTGAGGCTCTGGGTGCTGTGGCTGCCAAGGGATGGTGCCAAAACGCTCCCGGCCACGCTGGCACTCGCCAGGGACGTCCAACCCATGGAGGAACTCGGCCAGGACTTGACACTCTCCGTGGGCTCCAGGCTGAGCATGGAGCCAGCACTGGAGCAGGCATCCCTGAGGGGACAGGAGACGCCTGTCAGCTCTGCAGGTGCAGGCAGGAGGGGCCCTGGGTCACCTGGTGGTGACACGGGGCACAGAGCAGGGAGTCCTCACGCCTCCACCACAGCAGCTCCAGCTGCTGGGCTCTGCTCGGGCTGCTCTGTGGCACCAGCACAGAAGAAAGAAACCTTTCCAGGCAGCCTGGTCCTTGTACCATTGCTGCTGCCATTCATTATTTCCTCAAGCTTTTGCCCTGTAACCCTTGGGCAGGACAGCCCTGCACTGGCTGCCACGCCTGGGGCTGGAGCTGCAGTGACAGAGCCACCTCAGGCACCTGACAGGGCTCTGTGCACCCCTGGGCTCCCCCACAGCCAGAGCTACCCCAGCACACTCCCCAGGAGCCCCCAGACCCTCCCTGCTCCTGGGCTCCCCCACAGCCAGAGCTACCCCAGCACACTCCCCAGGAGCCCCCAGACCCTCCCTGCTCCCCGCACGGGTCAGCCCGGGCTGCAGGACCCCAGGGCAAGGCGAGGGAGCAGAACGCAGGGCAGGGGGCTGCTCCCGCCGGCAGCAGCTGCCGTTCCTGCTGGGAAGCACTTCTCACCTCCACTGATGTATCAGCTGCATTGGAAATCACTCTTTTGGGAAGCAGTGAGTGTCTGAGCTCACGGTTTCCATCTCACCCTTCCCTGTTTTAATCACCGCATGGAGCAAATGGTGACAAGCACACCTCAGCTTTTTTTTTTTTTCTTTCTTTCTTTTTTTTTTTTTTCCTTAAACTCATTTATCTGTTTTGTCTCCATTTGTCATGATGCCCCTTTAGCTGCGTGGCAGAGGGGAAAATTGAAGGGCTTTAGAAATAACACCTGGAAAATGCGCTGGAATTTTTTCCTCATTTTTTTTCCTGGTAAAACCCTCTACCCAATCACCCAGTTTCACTGGCTCCTCCAGCTCCTGGGGATAATCAAAGCAGGATTTTCACTCCATGAACCCAGCTCTGGAACACCAACAGGGACTTGCTGTACAAACGGGGCTATTCCCACCCTTTTTGCTCACTTTAGGCTGGGCTACACAGGGTGATTTGAAGTGTGAAATTTTTTACTAAACCTTCCATTAACGCAAAGTTTTTTGCTCATACACACATCCAAAAGACACGAGGACAAGGATGAGGACATGAAACCACCCTGGCATTGTCCAGCACTGCCTTTTGCCCTCCACAGAGCAGCTGAGCCCCCCAAATCCCCCCCAGCCCCCGTTCCTCACCTGTCAGCATCGCTGTCCTCGCTGTCGCGCAGCCCCTCCAGGGCCACCTGCAGGTCTGCGATGCGGCGGATGGAGGTGCCCAGGTCAGCCTGCAGCACCTGCCTCACCTCTGCCAGCTCTGCCAGCTGCTGCTCCTGCACGGGGGGACACCAGGTGAGGGTCTGCACCTCACCTGGCCCCTGAACTGCCAGTGGGATTGCTGCCAAACCACCCTGCCCGCCCCAGTGCCCCCAGGGTTGGTTACCTGCATGGAGCTCTGTGGCAGCTGTGAGCACAAACAGCATCTTCCAGCACCTTTCAGTGCCTAAAGGGGCTCCAAGAGAGCTGGAGAGGGATTTTGGGTAAGGGCATGGAGTCACAGGACACAGGGAATGGTTGCCCATTGCCAGAGGACAGGTACAGATGGGATATTGGGAAGGAATTCTTCCCTGTGAGGGTAGAATCTGCAAAGTGCCCAGAGGAGCTGTGGCTGCCCCATCCCTGGAAGTGTCCAAGGCCAGGTTGGACAGGAGCACACTGGACTAGTGGAAGGTGTCCCTGCCCATGGCAGGGAGTGGGACAGGATGAGCTTTGAGCTCCAAACCAATCCAGGATTTACAATCTGACACAACCCACACGGGTCCACGGGCCATCCTTGCACACCGAGGACACCAGTTGGGCCCTGCACCCGTGTTCATCCCACTCCCAAGTCCTTCCAGCCAGGAAGGAACCCTTCCTGCCGTTCCTGAGCCATCACAGGGCAGAGAGGAGGGAGCAGCAGACCCACAGTGATTGAAGCTGCCAGCTGTGAAATCGCCACGGCGGCGGTGACAAGGTGAGGGATGATCTGTGACAGGCCACGGCACAGGAGCTGGCACACTGTCACAGTAAATAATGGAAGGCCTGGAATCACTGGGCACACGGGCCCCAGGGCAAGAGCATCTCAGTTCATCAAAACATGCAAAGAAACAGCCCCCTTTGGGTCGCACGGTGTCACAGCGGCCCTGGGAACGCGCTGGTGTTGGTGACAACCTCAGTGCTCCCGAAGTTTTCTGAAACTTGGTGTTTCCAAGCCCTCTGCTTCCCCCCTGGCTCAGGCAGAAGGTGGAAAGGACCTGTTTCACCGAGGGAAGTGTTTCATCAAGGACCTCTGGGGCTCAGAACAGGGTGAAACACCAAGCCCTGAGAGGAGGAGAGAGCCCCAAGCTCTGGGTGCCTACGTGCCTGCGTTCAGCTATTTGGGACTGCAGGAGCAGAGAGAAACCTCTGCCAGATAAAGAGCTGAGCCCTTCCACAGGCTGATAAGAGCCTCTACTGACCCAGCTCCTCAGCTGCAGGATGTGGCACAAATTAAATATAGTTCAGTGGCTGTGTTTAATTCCTCTCCTCTGTTCTGCTGTTATTAACAGGGATGGGCAGGGAGGCACAGAGCAGCACCCCCTCATCAGCATCCCAGCTCTGCTTCCTCTGGCCACAGACACAGAAATATCTTGGAATGGCTGTGGGAACAGCAAACAGAGTGTTCTGGGACTCCCTGGCTTGTGGGGTCCCCCCAGCCTCTGCACAACACTGGGAATGCTGAGAGGAAAAGGATTATCCCAGGTGATGCTGCTGAGCTGGGGCTCCACCTGCCTCCCCCAGGACATCCTGGACACCCACACTGCATGGAATCCACTCTGGTGGCCTCAGGAGGGGGACCTGCAGGGCACTGGGGTGACCACAGGGCCTGTGGGTGACCCTGGAGTGCTCTGCCCACAGGCCACCCGAGGGGCAATTCCAATGTGAGCCAGAAAACAGAGCTGCCACTGCTCAACCCCACAACACATCTGCCCCAAATCTCATCCACAGAGACTCCTCGAGTATTTCTCCACACCCTACAATTGTCTCAAGGAAAGGAATAATTTTTGCCAATATGATTCAATTTCAGATGGAAAAGTACTGTCTGTTTAACACAAACTGACAAGGCTGGTCCCAGCATCAGGCCCTTGGCACCCAGGGAGCTGTTGGATGCCTTTGACACACGTTGTTTCTATCTAAATGTAAATCCAAGAAACATTTCTCCCTTCACACAGTCCCTAGGCTGAGAACTGACCCCCTCACACTGGGCAGAGCTGGCTTTTTGTTTCCTCTGAGCAGGAAAAGGGGAGAAATGAAGGGGGAAATAGTCGAGAAAACTCGTGTTTTGGGCAAACTGCACCATGGGTGGACCTGAGGGGCTGAAAGGAGCATCCTCTGCTGTTAAATCTCTCTTGGCACCAGCATCTCTGGCTGCTTCCACCAAACCAGTCAGACATGCACAGCAGGACCAGCCTGGCCAGCTCAGAACCCCTGGCTGATGTATATTTTATCACCAATAAATTAAATATACGTTCTGCCTGGTTCTGAATACATTTCCAAATTGGATTCTCCCATTCATGCTGGGGGAGAGATCACCCCAGAGCACAGGACTGGCTCTCCTGGTGGGTCAGAAACTGTGATTTTAGAAGGCTGAGGTTGATTCCTGCTGACAGGAAGGCTGGATTAAAGGTTTCCCCAAGACAAGGGCACAGCAGCTCACTCAGGGATGGCTGGCACTCAGCAAACCCACGGGGAGCTGCTCTCAGCTGGACTCCTGCCCTCTACATATCCCTCATGGAAGGGGATTTCTAAACCTTCCTTTTCTTAAGAGGTTTGTTTTTTTTTTTTAATTTTTCCAACTAATTTTGCCTCAGAATTATTTGAAGAGAAGTTAAAAGGATATAAACAAAACCAGCAGTGAAATGATCCGTGGGACTCCAAGGGATGGCCAGAAGAGCATCCAGTGCCACATCCTTGTCACCACCCCGTATTTTTGTTTGTGGTTCTGCTGTGACAACACCACCACTGCTCACTCCCCCCACCTCAAGTGAAGTGTTATCTAATTAGCCCAATTTGGGTCTCTTTTCTTCAAGCACCTGCGGAATTCATCCATCATTATTATTTTTAATTAAGCCGTTAACTCCCGGCTTTTCGGGAAGTTTGAAGTGGCAAAATTTGCACAGCTGAAGGCTGGAGTGAGATGGGGCGAGCACCGTGTAATTGGTGTGTGTGAGCAGCCACGGGTGCTGATGGATTCCTGAGGAATTTACTCCTTTAATGGCGAGGCAGAACCACAACAGCCCTAATTAGCGCCGAGCTTTCACTCCTGGCTCCTCCATCACCCACCCTCACCTCTGAGGACCGGCTGCCTTTGATGATAATTGTGGTTACACTCCCTCAAAGACATTCACTCTTTAAGGGAAGAGCAGCTGGGAAGACCCAGGAGCAGGCGGGGATGGGGACAAGAGCTGCGGAGACATCAGAGGGTTTGCTGGGACCCTGCTGGAGCTGAGGTTCGCCTGGGTAGGAGCGTGGCATTCCCGGCTGGAGGCACAAACAGCTCCCACTTCGCTTCTCAAGTTCACTGGAAGCGCCAAAAAAAAAAAAAAAAAAGGGTTTAAAGTTTTTTTAAATTTTGAAAATGAGAAAAACCCCCAAATCCAGGAG
>VZRX01021662.1:0-13905 GCA_013398075.1 Notiomystis cincta | reverse complement strand
AAGGGTTTAAAGTTTCTTTAAAGTTTGCAAATGAGCAAAATCCCCTAATCCCGGAGTTCAGGATGTGTTGAGTTATGCAGCGTGGCCATAGCGGGGCTGGGGCACAAAGATCTGCCAGCAAAGGAACCAGAGGGAAAAAAAGGTTATTTACACTGAGGTTCTCACAGAAAAACCAACTTGTGAAGAATGTCTTCACACCTGTTCTTCAGTTTTCTGTAAAATTAGTTAATTATTCTGCTGATGAATTTCACAGCTTCCTTAAAGAAAGCTGATTGCAGGATAGCACCCGCCAGCCCCTGTGGTGTGCTCAGGGGGGTCAGTGGAGCTGTGCTGGGTACAGAGGGGCAGCAGGAGACCCAGCAAGTTCCTGGACTGTGCCTTGGCCAGCCAGGGCTCCATCCCAGCAGGATCAGCCCCTGCTTCTTTCTCCCTGTGAATTCCATGAAGGGGTCACAGGGCTGTCCAGGAAGGAGGGACCCATGGCTGGACCTCATTCCAGAGTTTTCATCCCAGAACCCTCATCCAGCTGCTTGATTTCTGCTGTGAAATCCAAACTGTACAGGCAGTTCAGTCAGCAGCAGCACAGCCAGCACCATCCTTCCCAAAGAGCAGCCTCGGGAGGGAAATCCTGGATGGTGCCTTGTCCCAGTCCCACATCCCTGCTCCGTGCCAGCTCCCAGCCCTTCTCCATCCTTCCCAGCCCCTGTTCCCTCCTTCCCTGCACTGCAGCCTCACCAGGGGACACATGAAGGGGACAGGCACGAGTGTAAGTGCACACACAGGAACACAGAGAGCAGGGCTCGGGTTTAGGCTCCCCAGGATCAACTCCAAGCTGGAAATCCATCCCTCACTCCTCACCATGACTCAGTGTCTGCCGTGGTCTGAGGCCACCAGGGGCTGGGGCTGGCCTGTCAAGCTCTGGGTGTCAGCACAACAGCTGAGAAACGAGGAGCTGCTGCAGGCTGGGATCCAGATTTTATAGGAAGAGGAGCTCCAGCTCCAGGGAGAAAACCCAGGATGTGCAGCCAGAGCAAAGAGAGTCCAGCAGAGCCAAGTCCTACCCCTGCCATTACAAAACATGCTTGGAAAGTGTTCCAGACCCATCCTTCTTACAAAATTCATAAGGCAGAGCCATCTGCCTGGCAGCCAGCTCTCCAGCTCCCATCCCTGCTGGATATTCCCTGCTGAATGGCACAAGGCTGCCTCCCATCTGCCCTAAACTGGGTGGGAAACAAGGGAAGGATGGACAGAGATGCCCCAAGCCTGGCTGGAGATGGTGGCATGGGATTTCCCAGAGCTTCCACCATTGATAAATATGAGGTGTGAGAACAAAATACCTTCTATTTTGTATATTGCATATACATGCCATATATATCTACATATACAGGCAGCAGCTCTGAAACAAGACAGGATTTCTAACCCAGCCTGTGCAAGAAATTTGTCCCTTCCACACCCCCTTAAACCTTGACAGTGTGTGGCAAATCCACAACTACACCACCGTGTATTTAAATAAATTTAAAAAAAATTGTTGGGAGCAGAGCAGGACTTAAGTAATGTCAAGTGAATAATTCACGCTGGATTTATAATTGATGGGGGATTTAGCAGGAGCAGAGCCATAAGTGGCTTTCTATTAAGTATTGATGCTCCCCCACCAGGCTCCTCGATCACAGCTCCGCCCCATGTTTTATTTAAGTGCTCTTAAGAGGACACACAGTCTGGGGGATGCCTCTGCTCCCGGGAATGTCACAGCATTCCCTGGGTGTGGCTGTGCACGTGGAGCTGGTTCCCATGGAGCAATCCCCACAGAGAAGCCAGGATGGGGAGGTGTGGCTGGGGGAGCCCACCCCCTCCTTCCTCCTGCAGGTGCTGGATAACCCCAAATATCTCAGTGTCTGGACAACCCCAGAGCCCTCAGTTCTGCCTTACAAGTGCAGCAGTTTGTGGGGGTTTGTGTTTTATTTGAGGGAGGAGCCTGTAAAATCCCTTTCCCATAGTTCATTTGGAGAACACGAGTGTGCCAAGAAGTTCCTGTACCTTCCTTCGCTCCTGTACCCATCGCTCACATCCCCATATGAAACATTCAAAAAGCTTCTAAAAACATAGGCACAAACCCAAAAACACAGTGAAAAGAACCCACCCCTATCCCAACAACCAGAGCATCCATGTCCCAAACACTTCCCTTCCAGCAGGGCTGCTACAAACACCTGATATCACAGCAACCACAGCTGTGGCTCCCTCGATCCCACAGGGAAAGCAGCAGGATCAGGGAGCCCAGAATGCCCATGGCACCTCAGCAGAGCCTCTCACTCCACCACCTCATGGCTCTGCAGAGCATCAGTGGCTGAGAGATCCAACCTCATTCCATGCCCAGGGGAGGCTGCCCCGGCAGCCGGAGCACACAGGGCTCAGCCTGGCAGAGCAAGGACAAAGCCTGACCATGGAGGAGGCAAAACATTGAGAATCATTCACACCATTCCCCTTGGGAAGGCTGGCAGCCTCCCAGCAGAATAAATCCTGGGATCTCCTTGATTGCTAACTAAAAGATTATTGATAAAATAACTGCTCCTAATTCTGCTGCCAGCAGAACTGCAATATCTTTCAATTACTGCACGGGAGCGAGGCTTTGCCTTGGATTACTGCAAGAAACAACATGAGAAGAGACACTGGGAAAGGGCTGGAAAGTGAAGGTGAATCTATTTTTGCTGCTCTCCAAACCCAGCTGAGGCTCTGCTCACTCAGAGCGGGTTCAGGTGCTGGTTGGCACCGTCTCAGCTGCAGCCACAAGGGTGGTTTGGCAAAGCCGGGAGCTCCAGGAGGATCTGGTGCTTGGGCTGAGCCCTGGCACACCCAGCCCTGTGACCCACACTCAGTATTTGGGGGCTGCTGCAGGGCCAGGGCATTTCCCACCCACCGTGGTTCTGCCTGACAGGAGGAGAACCAGGAGCTGCAGGAATGACCTGAGCAAGTTGGAATCATAGATTCATCTAGGATGGAAATACCTCTGGGATCACCCAGTCCAGCTGTTACCCCAGCACACTAAACCATGTCCCCAAGTGCCACATCCACATGGAAACTGCATTTCTATGAGCAGAGCAGGCAAAGCGACCTCCTTCCCACAAAAAAACATGGAGCAGAGTGACTGTCCAGGCTCCCAGACCAGCCTCAAGGACAGCTTGGGTTCAATGGTTTGGGGCTGCAGAGGGGTGCAAAGCCCAGGGAATTTGGAAAATTCCCTGCCCATCCCAGAGGAGCAGCCCAGGACCCAGGGAGTACCTGCAGAGGAACAGCTCCATCCCCAGACCCGGGGCACACAAAGCACCACACAGAAAATGACTTTTCTGGGGCCCTCAAACCAACCCAGAGGTTATGAGGGGTCACCCCCAGCTGCAGCAAACCCCCCGTGGCCACGGGAGCACCCAAAGCCGGGGAGCAGCCCGCCCTCACCAGCTCCATGCGCCGGCGGCTGGACTCCAGCTCCCTCTGCACCAGCTCGTCCATGTCAGCCTTCATCTCCTCCATCCTCCTCTGGTAGTACCTGCTGCTCTCCCTCTCCCGCGCCTCCGACTCGGCCGCCTTCTCCAGCTCCTCTCCCATCTGGATGATGCTGTCCCGCAGGCGCAGCACCAGCACCTGTGGTGTGAGGGCAAGGCGAGGTGTTGGAGAGCTCTCAGTGAGCACCAAGCCGCTGCTGGCTGTCACAAAGCCCCACACAGACACGACAGCAGTGCCACCAACCAGCCGGGCTGCCTCAGCCCCCACCTGTCCCTGCCAGCCCTTCCCTCCCAGGCTGGCTCCTTTCCCCACAGGTGAGGTGGTGGCAGGGCTGTGCCTGCCTGGCACGGGCACAGGTGGGGAGGGGGTACCTCGAAGCGCTTCATCTGCACAGCCTGGAAGTCCAGCTGGCTCTCCAGGTCCCGGATCCGCGCCTCCTGCCGGCTGACGATGGAGCGCTCGGCCGGGCACTGCTCCAGCTGTGCCGCCCTGGCCTGAGCTGCCTGCAGCTGGGACAGCAGGGAATGTGTCAGCAGCCCCCAGCCCTGCCCGTGACAGCACCCCCAGCCCCTCTGCTGAACCCCCTCCCCAGTCCCTCACTTGCTCTGGGGGCCTCTCCCGGCCCCTGAGGTGAGGGGCACCATGGCCAAGTGTTGCCTTCACTTCCCAAAGAATTCCCTGCTGCTGAAGCCACACAGCTCAGGCCTGACACCAATGTGTGGCTTTGAATAGAGAACCTGCTGGCGAGGGACACGTGTCTGGGGCTCCTGTGCCTTTCTCACCGACTCTTTGAGGACAGCAGGCGTAAAAATTCACAGTCTTTGTGGAAAGCTGCCTGGACCAAGCTGTTTCCTCAGCTCTTACACCGAGATCTCCAAAGGAAGCTGCCCTTTTAGTGATCCCGGTACGACTCGGGTTCATATTTTGAATTTGACCTAGAACTGTGGGAATTTGTCTCCTTTTATCCAGCCTATCTCCAAAGCACCACCCGCTCTGCCTCAGAGGCAGCGAGCCCCACTTCTGATTCCTGGGCAGCTTAGCCACGCTCCAATAAAGCACTTAACTTAATGGGATTACTCATGTGTTTAAAATTAAATCCATCACTCCAGGAGGGTTGGCACAGCCACAGAGGTGAGGGGGTGCAGCCTGTCCCAGCCACAGCAGTTCAGCAGGGGAGGAGGGAGAAGCTGGGCGGTGAATCCCAAGAATTCTGCCAGGGAAAGCTTCCTCCAATCTAAAGAGGTCCCACTCCTCAGCAGGGGCACTACAGGCTGGGCAGGAATCACCTCCTCCTGCAGGAATTACCTTCTCCTGCAGGCTCTGCTTTTCCTTCTTCACATCCTCCACCTGTGTCTGCAGCTCCCGGATCTGAGCGATGTCTGTGGCTGACTGTGGAATCAGAAAGTTGGGAGTGGGAGCAGCAGGGTCAGAACCAAGGGCTCAGAGCAGAGGGCTGGCTCCTGCCTGCACCTCCTGCCCCCGGGACAGTGAGCTGCTCCTGGGCTGCCCTGCTGGAGTTTAATTCTCCTGACTCAATGCAGCTTCCCTAATTTTTGAAACAAGTATTTGTGGATCAGGACAGAAACTGTGCTCTCCTCTCTGTCCTCAGGACCTTTCCAGACACAGGCTCCTGGACCCCAACACCTCTGCAAAGGGCACCAGACCATGAATTGTCAGTCTGACCAGCCTGCCCCTCTCCCATGGGAGATTTGGGATCCCTCGGCTCCCAGTAAAATCCTTTGGGAGAGCCTGACACAGTTTGGATATGGCACTGAAAGCCCCAGGGCTGTCTGGCAGCACTTTTCAACTTCTCCATGAGAAGACTGTGAAAGGAAGAATTAAAATGACCCAGAGGGGCAGCTGTAGGATCCCCCAAGTATTGAAACTGAAGGCAAAACATCTCTTGGAAGAAGACTCAGAAGTGCAGGTGAGAGGAGCCAGAGCCCTGAGCCTTCCCTTCCTCATCACAGCATCTGTGTCCTGGCGTCCCCACCCCCCTGAGCACCCCCAGGGGCCACCACCTGCTCTGTGCCAGCCTGCAGGGCTTTCTGAGAGCCCTCCCAGGGTTGCAGAGGCTGCCCCAGCTCCCACCTGGGCGATCAGAGCCTTGTGCTTTTCCATGAGCTCGCTCAGGTCTTCCTGGTCCTCATCGATGCGTTTCAGCAGGTCGGCTCTCTCGTGCTGCAGCTGGAACAGCTGCTCATCCACCTGCAGGAGGATCCACAGGGCCACTGGTTCATGGACCCCACGGGGAACCCACCAAGCCCCCTCTGGGATGTGCTGCCAACAGCCTCCAACCCACTGGAGAGGCAGGGCAGGACCATGGGATGCTGCTCCTCTGCAGCCGGAATTTTATCAGCCCATTAAACCACCCCGGTGCTGTTGTTTCCAAACAGGCCAGGTGATTTAGTGAATATCCTTGGAGACTTAGTAAATGCCCTCGGATATTTTGTAAATACACTCCGTGGTGTCATTAACACACCGAGGTGATTTATTAAACACTCTGGTAGTGGCTGATTTTAGCAAAGCAGCTGCTGATTGCTGCCAAAGCCCCCCAGGTGGGACTGTGCCCTCCCACCAGCCCTGCCCTGGTCACATCTCCGGGAACCCACCAGGGTCTTGCTTCTGCTGAGGCTCTCCAGCTCGGTGTGCAGGTTCTCCAGCTCCAGGGCTGCTGTCTGATGGGATCTCTGGGCCTCTGCACACTTTGCTTCACTCTCTTCCAACTGGGAAAAGTCACAGGGGATCATCATCAAAGGAGCAGAAACCACATGCTGATGGTGCTGTCCCCATGCCACAGGGCCACGTTTATTTTTCCACTTCCACAGTGCATTTTTCCCTCCTAAAGAGCCCAGAATCTCGACCTTTTAAACCTGTGTTGCTCCTGGTTTCCAGGGAAAGCAAAGTTTCCTTGGCAGCTCCCAGCACAGATCCCAACACCACTCACTGTCCTGGTGAGTCCAAGCAGCCTCGATGGCACATCTTCCCTCTTCCTCGCTGAGGCAGAGCTGGGATCATTAATTTGCAAAATTATGTGAATTACATGTAATTCCTGATTAGAGCGATTCACGATTCGGGTTTGCAAATGGGCTTTTCACCGCGGCGTAAATTGCATTTGCAAATACACGTGGAAGATCCCATTTATAAACGCTAATTTGCTCTCGGGTTTTACAGCTCAGCCATTAAGATCACAACGATCTTCAATGGGCTGCAAACATCTGGAAGCTGCAGCGTCATCCCAAAAACTCCCCCCTTGCCCGGGGCGGAGGAGTTGTCGTAGGCTGTACCTGAACATCCAGTTCCTTCCCCTGCTCGCTGGGGTTTCTTTCTTTTCCTCCACGAAAAAGAAAACTAAACCCCTCTGCTCAGTGCTCATTTCCTGTGCCTGGTCCTGCTTTCCCTGTGGAGTTCCCAGGAGCAACGGGAAAAGCTGCACACCATGGTGAGAGTTTGAGAATTTTAGGCTGTTTGCTCAGGGTTTACTTTTTTTTTTATCTCTCTCCCTCAAAAAAGAGAGAGGGATCATGGAGTACTGTAACTGGAGCAATCCTCAACTCCTTCCCCCTCCACTCTTGGGGGAGATTGAGACCTTTCACTAGAGAAGGGAGAACTTTCTTCCATCAGCTGAAAAAAAGTCTCTGTGCTTTGCTGGGATGAGATGAAGATGCCACTCAGATCAACTCCTGGTTGAATGGCCAAGGACATTCCCACGTGGACAGCTGCATCCACAATCAGCCCTGGGACTGGCCTCTTCCCTGCCACAATTCCCACCAAACTCCCAACAGTTCAGCCAGACAGAAAAGCATCTCCAGGACCTCTCATTAAGCATCAGCTTCCAATTCACTTTGTGTAATGGAATTTTCCCACTTGGGAAGAATAAATTGAAATTCCCCCCAAAAAATGCATAATGTATGAACTGTGGAACAACATTAGTTTGCTGTGAACACCATCTGTTAAATACCTGCATAAAATGGATGCCTCAGCCTTATTAAGAAACAATGCTGCACTTCCAGCCATATGGATTTTGATTAACGGAAATGTAGCATTTTAGCAAAGTTTTTCTTCTCGTGCAGGTCCGTGGGCTGGTGGTAGGATGCATTGGCTTCTGAGAAAGTCATCATGAATGCCATTAGAAGTTGTTTCAGTTTAAAGGACAGAATAATCATGTGGCATTTTAAACACATGCAGAGTCTCAGTGTTGGTGGCACAGCAAAAATTCCACATTCCCAAAATCCAGGCTGTTTGCTCGTCTCTAAACACAGCTGAGCTGAGCACAGGTCATGGAATGAGGGAGTCAGGGATGGACTGAGTGGCACCACAGGGACAGACAGCAGCCTCCTGCCTTGCTGTGGGGACTGGGCAGGGACCAAGAATCCCAGAACCCCAGACTCATTCTGGTTGGGAAAGACCTCCAAGGTCATCAAATCCAACCTGGGCCTGATCTCCACCTTGTCCCCAGCCCAGAGCACTGAGTGCCACATCCAGTCTTTCCTTGGACAGCTCCAGGGATGGGCACTCCAAACCTCCCTGGGCAGCCCCTTCCAGTGCCTGAGCACCCTTTCCACGAGGAAATTCCTCCTGATGTCCAACCTGAGCCTGCCCTGGCACAGCTCGTCCTGTCCCTGTTCCTGGGAGCAGAGCCCAACCCTCACCTGGCTGCCCCCTCCTGTCAGGGACTTGTGCAGAGCCACAGGGTCCCCCCTGAGCCTCCTTTTCTCCAGGCTGAGCTCCCCCAGCTCCCTCAGCTGCTCTTCCTACGACTTTACTCCCTAGAGTAAAGATTTACTTCCCCAACTCTGTTCCCCAGGTGAACTGGGCATTATTCCCCAGTGAGGTGGGGCTGGACACCACGGGATGGCCACGGGGATGGGCAGAGGAAGCCTCAGGATCCATGTGGGTCCCTCAGATCAGCTCATGGAAGGGGCCTGAGAGCAGGGCCCTGCCACATTAAGAACGCCAGGAACTGGGAAAAAGCAGGGGCAGTGCAACCCCTCCAGCCCCCAAGTGGGATTTATCGAGGCATTAATGAAGTGCAGCACTACAGCCCTGGATCAATAACACTTAAGAGAGAACATGAGTGCAAAAAATGGCCATTCCCACTGCCTGTCCCAGCCACAGCCACCCCCTGCCCTGGACATCCAAGGGGTGGGACATTCCCTGGACATGGGAATGGGCACAGACACGCTGCTGGCTCCATCAGGCCCAGCTCACCTTCCCCTGCTCCCCCAGCTCAGGTGGGAACAGCTGCAGCTCACAGCTGGTATTAATGCAGAACAACCCTCCCAATTACCTCTGGATGTTGCTGGAGTTGCTCGTGCCTCCAGGTTCGTTCATTTCCAGGGGAAATGTGCAGAACAGATTAATTCCTGAGTGGTTTCAGGGGGCCCTGCTTGGCACTCGGGATACACAGGGGGATGGACAGCCCCTGTGCCATGGCAGGGCACCCCGAGCTCACCCTGAGGCCGGGGCTGTCCCCACTCTGATGGCACAAGCTGGCACAGGTCACTCAGGAGCCGCTGCCCGGTCACTCGGCCCCGCGGAGCCCGCGCTGTCTGCGCTCAAACCACGGCAAATCCCCCTCTCTCCGATCCCTCTCCCGCTTTCAGCATCCCTATGGCAACGCCGCCCCGGCCCGGCCGTATGAGACGCACAGAAACGCACCAAACAGAAGGTAATTAACAGGGAAAAAGGGAAAAACACTCCACCGGCGCTGGCTTAATTACAGGGAAGTGCTCCTTACAAGGAGACTCCCGGCGGCGCCCGCCCGGGTGTCAGCGCTCCGTCAAACCGGGAGAGATGGGAATGTTGCCCGCAGCCTCCCCGCTCCCCCGCGGGTCCCTCCCTACCTGTTTGCGCAGATGTTCCAGCTCCTGGGCGCTGCCTCCGGGCTCAGCTGGGGCCGCCAGCAGCAGCTGCACATCGGCCAGGAGGGCGCGGGTCCTCCGCAGGTCGCGCCGCAGCCGCTTCTCCACGTCGAAGTCGCGGTGGCCGATCTGGGGAGGGGACAGGGGGTGTCTGAGCCCTGCTGCCCCCCCGAACCTCCATCAGGCCCTTCCACCCCACGCCAAGGCGTTCCCCACACCTTTTAGGAATATTCTGGTCACCTACAGCAGAGCACTGAGTGCCACATCCAGCTGTTCCTTGAACGCGTCCAGGGTGTTCTGTATTTTTCCCCCACCCAAGAGCTGTTCCTCTGAAAACATTTGCCCACCCCTGGTCTCCATCAGCCACATCCTCCCCAGTGACCTCCCCTGTGGCCAGAGGGACAGCCTGGCCACACAACTGCAAGGAGCATCTCAAAAAAACCCACCCTCTATGCTCCCCTCTGGAGAGAGGGAGAGAGCAACCATGGTTACAGGGATAAAGGAATTAGAAAACCACCAAATAAACAGGGACATGGTTTCAGTGCTCGATTTTGGCGTAATTGAAGTATAAGAACATTTTCCATTTAGGTTGTTCTCCATGGCTCTCGTTTCAAACCCCTTCCTTCTCCTATTTTCTGTTCACTGGCTAAAAGCAACTGTGTGGATTTGACCTTGTAGCCTGGTATAGAGCTGGCTGGAATTTGCTGGAACAAGAAATCATTGGCATCTCCATTTCCTTAATTAGTTTTCTGGGCTGGCTGTTTTCTTCCCATTTTTTAATGAACTGTCCTCTGCAAACCAGAGGGTGTTTGCAGCACCAGCACTGCTGCTCTCCTGCCATCCCACCAGCTGGATCCTGGACACTGCTCACATCATTTTCCTGTCACTCAGGTTCTGCCCATGACCACAGGGGATAAATTTGGTGCCGTGGCTGGAACCAGCTGTCCCCTCCCACCTCTGCAGCCCAGGATTTTTAAGTGACAAAGCCAGGATTTGATTTAATAGCTGCTGCCAAGCTGTGGTTGTGTCTCACAGCAATCCCAGCTGCACGGCCCCATCTCCCCTTCCCTTACACCAGGGCTGCCCTTGGGGGGGCTGGGGGCTGCCAGGGCAACACCTGGGACTGTCCTGCAGGCAGAAGGGGCCTTTCCTCCTGAGCCCACAGCTCCTGCTGCCTCCTCATCCATCTCAGCTCTTCTCCACCAAGCAAGCAGGACATGTTTGACTGTTGTAATAATCCCCTGCTTTGACACAGCACGATTTATTGTGACAGTTCCCAAAACATTTTCTAAGCCAGGAGCAGGAGGGTTGTGTTGGATAAGCCTCGTCAGACCATTTTGTGTCTACTTGAAATATGCCCCCCATTCTGGTGCTGCAAAGATCCCAGATTTATCCTGTTTAATGAATACACCTGACTGCCAGGGCTGGTGGGATGGTGAAATCCAGCCTGTGCCAACATTCAGAGGACACAGGGCTTAGTTTCTGTGCCAGGGTGAGTGGCACTGGGACAAGGCAGCGTGAGGGTGGGCACGAGGCATGGGGACAGACCCTCCTGGCTGAGCTCTGGGCACTCCTGGGGTGCAGCATCACCAAGATGGTGACACTGAGCCAGTGCCATCCTCAGCCCTGGGGAAGGGCCAGGTGGGACCTCACTGAGTCACCACAGCTCTGGGATGGCCTCTGGGTGGTGCCAAGGGATGCCCCAGCTGACAAATGCTGCCCAAGGAGGCTGTGTCCAGCCCCTCACCTGCTGACTGAACATGAGCAGAACTGGGTGTGCTTTTTTCCAGTTGCTGCCACAGACTCATCAGAGAGGGAAAAAGGATTTGTTCACCAAATGTGCCTGGGATATAATTCCTCTGCAATGAGCAGGCTTGGAAAAACTGCTTTTCCAGGCAGTTGGATGCACTCCAGTGCTACACCTGACTACTTTGATGAAACACCAGCAAAAAGCAGACGCCTCCTCAGGCTTGGATAATTCTCCCATACAAAAGGGAACAGTGGCAGGTCCTTAGTGGGACCCTGTGTGATCCCTGCAGTGCCAACACCTCCAGATCCCAGTGCCTGTTGTGGCTGGGTGGCATCTGGGAGAGGTGAGGGACAGGAGCACCATGGGCAGCTGCACATGCACCAACACCAGGCTGCTGCTCCAGCTGCACCTGTTTATCCCCACTCCCATTTTTAGGGCAGGACACGGCCCACAAAGCAGCCCCTGGGAGGGCACTGTCCCCTCACCTGCTCACACAAGGTGCCAATGAGCCCTTCCAGGTCCTGCTTCTCGTGCAGCACCATCTGCTTCTTCTCGTGCTCCTGCTCCAGCTGCATCTCCAGCTGCCGGAGCTGTGTGGGAGAAACCCAGCCACGCTCAGTGCCACGGCCAGCCTGTCCCAGCAGGGCAGAGCCACTGCCACAGTGGGCATTTGGCATTCCCCAGGAGAGGGAGTCTGCATCGAGGTCTCTGCAGCCAGCACTGGGCACCAGGAATGGGCCGTGTCCCCTGCAGCATCTCCTACTCCCAGCAGTGCCAGTGCAGAAGAGGGGAAGCACTCCAGGCACCTGCAGGGCTTTGGGGGCAGGATGGGCTATTTCAAGCACAGCCAGACACGCCCAAAGGCTGCCCCTGCAGCTCTGGATTCGTGTTTGCACCCACCAACCTCGTGGCCTTGTGGAAAGAGTATTTCCTGCAAATCCTGCCCAAACACAAAGCCCAGGAGCTGACACCCTTGGTGTGATACTGGTGTTACTGTGCCCAACAGCCCCTCCAGCATGGCAGGGGCTCACCCCTGACCCCTGATCTGCACCCCCAGGCTGTGACTGAGGCTCACCTTGGGATGATATTGGGAAAGCAGCATTCCAGCTCTTCCCTGGGAACATGGACCCCTGGAAGGGTTCCTGGGGACATAGGGAGCACCCAGCATCAGCCCCCACCCAGCAAGGGCCTACCCTCTTCTGGCAGGACTTCTGTGTGTCCTCCAGCTCCTCGTCCTTGTCCTCCAGCTCCTTCTGGTGGATCTGCTTCATCCGCTCCATCTCCAGCTCCAGCCTCTCGTGGACCTGAAACACCCAGAGATGATGCCCAGCCCGAGGGGATGAGGGTGGTGTTGGCCTGGCCTCGATGTGCCCGGTGGGGACAGACCCCCCCCGGCCCCCAGCCACCCCTTACCTGCTCCAGGTGATCGACGGCGGCCGTTTGCCGCTCCAGCTCCTTGCTCTGCTCGGCAGCGCTGCCCTCCAGGTCCCAGAGCTGCTTCTTGAGCGCAGGCACCGTGTCCGTGGCCCCGGGGGTGCTGAGCTCCTGCACTCGGCCGGCCAGCACGGCCACCTGCTGCTCCAGCCTGGCCACCTCGGCCTCCTTGTGCTGGGGCCAGAGCCCAGACATTCACAGCCCACTCTCAGCGTTTCCAAAGGCACCATCCCAACCCCCTGGAGCAGCAGCAGGGGTTGGGCAGCCCCCCCACACACAGAGAGCCCCATCCCCACCTTTCCCTCTTGATCCTGACATCACCTTCCCACTCCCCTGGGTATGTCCCCCATGGGTTCTCTGCAGTCCCTGCTGCCTGGGGGTGCTGGCAGCAGCCCTGGGGGTTCCCCCCACCCCCCCACGGTGGCATTTGGTGCAGCACCATCCCACAGGGCACAGGCCAGCACCTTCCTGAAGGTGGGATTGGGGGTAGGGATGTGAGGGAGAGCACCAGTGAAAAAGGAGGTGGCCCTGATTAGCTGAATCATGGGATGGGGATCAATTATACATAGCAACAGCCCTTCTTCTGGGAGGAGAAAGTTATTTAAACACACAGAACTGTGCTAAAAGAAATTGGAATCAAGTTTCCTGATTGCCTCTGCTCTAATTGCAAAAGTAATGGCTTTGCTCCCGCAGCTGTTCCCAAAGCTGGGTACAAACAGCAACGTGGGGTCTCCTCTCACCTCCAGGCTCTGCTGAAGTTTGCCCATCTCCCAGCGGATGCTCGTGTTCTCCTGGGACAGCTTTTCTCTGAGGCTCTTCTCGAAGGCAGATTGCCCCAGGGCCTGGGCTAACTGCAGGTCAAACCTGCAGGGGAACACCCATTACCTCTCCAAGGCCAGGCTGGACAGGGCTCGGAGCACCCTGGTCTGGTGGAAGGGGGATTTTCCCCCTCTCCATGGCAAGGGATGGAACTGGATGAGCTTTAAGGTCCCTTCCAACCCCAACCAGTCTGGGATCAGACCACGTGTCAGTCACACAGCAGCAGGATGGGAAAATAACCCACAGCAGCCAAAACGGATGAAAACAGCGGCAACCCTTCCTGGAGCTCCTCACCCACCCCAGTCCTCCCCATTCCCAGCACCCCCAGCCCTCCCAGCCTTACTTCTTCTGCCTCCTCTCCAGCTCGTGGCTGCGGCTCTGCTGGCTCTCGGCCAGCACCCGGGCGTCCTCCAGCTCGCAGGCCAGGCGCTGGCACCGCCACCGCAGCCGCTGGGCACCGTCCCGCGCCGCCTGGCACGCGGCACGCGCCTCGCCCAGCTGCGGGACAGGGCACAGGCACGGTGACACACGGGCACGGGGAGGGAC
>VZRX01021660.1:34321-92737 GCA_013398075.1 Notiomystis cincta | reverse complement strand
TATTAATTTTTTAAAATTTAAATTTATTATTTTAATGTCCTTTAAAAAATAATGTTTTGTATTCTGATTCCAACCTGCTGATGGAGTGGCTTGCAGTGATATTGCATCACAACCCTGCTCACCTTTCCTCAAAACCTAATGGAACAACACTTTGCTGGGAATGATGTTACAGGCCTTGGGTTAAATTCCATCTCTTCCTCTTCAGTATTTCAGATTCCTTTAATTAACTGCCTGTTTAGCACAGAGATTTTCACACCCTGAGCACACCCTGCTCTCTCCCTGCCTTTTGGCTCCTGGTCATGGCAATTGCCAGCAGACACATGGAGTATAACATTTTCTCTGCACTTGTCCTCTAACTCTGTACTACTTTCTCTTCATTATTCTTTAATTGTTTGGCATTTCCCACTTTGTTTGCACAAATGATTGCCACAAGTCCTTTGCAGGTTTTTCTTGTTAACCTTTTAATTTTTTTTTTATATATTATTTTCCCTTTGCTCTCTCCTTTTTTATTTTTTTCCCCCTTTTATTTTTTTTAAAACCTGTCTGAACTTTGTCTCGATGTGCTGCGTAGGAAAGGCCTTCAGAGAGCTCAGGACATGTTTGTGGCAGGTGAAATTTTCTGTCCAGGCAGCCATTCTACCAGGCAGCATCAGCTGCCCGAGGCACACTGCCTTCACACTCTTTTGCTCCACAGCTTTAGCTTATTCCTTTTCTCAGAAGAGCTCCTTCTAATGTCTACACACCAGCAAACAAAACAGATGGGGTGGTGGAAAATGAATAATTAGCCTCTGCACCACTGAGTTCAAGCTAATACTCTGAACCAGGTATGACATCAAATCATTTCCAGGGGGACAACAAATGTCATGATGGAGATGAGAATTTTTCAGATGCCTCTTGTCAGAAGCAAACACGAGAAAGGTTTTAACTCTTCCAGTAGTCTGCAAGTCCCAAAGGTTGTGTTCGTTGGCTACAAGATGGAAATCTCTTCTTTTCTCAGCGTAGCAATGGCCGCCACCAGCACAAGCAATCCCTCAGGGCCCAGCTTTTCTACCTCAGGCCTAAAGACTTCTTCTTTATTATTATTTTTATAACACAGCCTTGGCATGCATAGTCTATTTGTGTCTATTATCTAGGAAAATATACAGGCTTCCTGAAAAGCTTCGTGTTTGTTGGCTTAGAAATGGAAATTTTTTTTCCTTTTTTTTTCTTTTCTATTTTTTTTTTTTTTTTTCCTTACAGCACATGCTTACAGCCACCAGCAGAAGTTGTCCCTAAGGGCTGGTCTTTCAACCTGAGGCCTCGAGACAAAAAGTCTAGCAAAGCACAAAAAAGCACATCCTATATGTGTCTATTACACACACAAAAAGTGCTGCTAGCATGGTCTTGTCTTCAGTGATGGCTGTCTCTAGAAAGTAGTACAATCCCTCTGGTCAGAGCATTTATACATAAGCCTGGAGATTTTTCAAGCTTTGTGCTTCCTGTTCCTGTCATGAAAGGCACAGTTCAAATCCATGAAGGGGCTGAATTACCCGAGTAGAGCAGAAATTGAAGAGGCACAAAGAGTTGTGTTGCGCGCAGGATGGTGCCGGCACCGAGCTCCCTGACAGCCCCGACGCCGAGCGGGTTGGGGATAATTGGTTGCTTAAACTTGATGTGCTGGTTCAAAGAAGTGCTGCTCAAAATGCTAATTCTGCTGCTTTTTCTCTGTGACCTCCATTCAGGCTGCTTAAGCTACACAAAATCGTCGGGGCTGGTGGTGGGGTTTGTCGTGCAAGAAACGAAATCAGCGAATTTGGAGAGGTTTCAATTCATTTGGGGAGGGAGGGGGAAGGCTGTGTGGTGATGCACTTCTTGTTGTTTTTCAGAAGTAAGTGAAGTTGGGAACGACCCAGAGGATTTGCTTCCTGAAGGATAACAGTAAACAATGTTGATTAAATTATCTAATGCCCTCATCAAAAAACAAGCAAGATTTTAGGGAGGAGGAGGAAGAAGCTGGGATTTTAGGGGCTTAAAAGAGAAAACCAGCCAGAAGAGATCATCTGATTGAAAGTGGACCAGACTGGGGTGGTTTTTGATGCATTTGAATATCCTTTGAACCCCTACTGTTCCTCTGGCCTAAATGACCAATTAAGTTTGTAGACCCTGGTGATAATGTCATCATGTGGACGTTATTAGCATGATCATTCTCCTACTTACTCATCTCTGCACTACTGCTTAGAAAAGATAGTTACTATTAGTTGTGGGATGAAACACACTCGATGCACTTGGAGACGGGGAAATACGAACAGCAGGAGTCACACAACTTTAAATTTTCATTACAGGCATTTCAGCTTCCCTTCTTCTTTTCCCTAATCTATCCTGTGTCCACTGTGTGAGTCTGGCAAAATAATAATTAGGATGGATGGATGGGATCAGGGTGATGTGCCACATAAAGGAAGGGGTACTTAGGGGGTTGGCAAGAAAGGTCACCTCCTTGGAGCAGGGGAAAATTGAGGGATGAGCCAAGGGCCTCTCCCTCTCATCCCTCCCTCTACAAGCCACATCCTGGAGGAGTTGGTGCCACTTGGGCAATGAGGGATGGTGCTGAGGCCTTTCTGCCACCTGTGGCACAGGTCCTGTACAGGAATGGGTACAGGAATCCATCTTTCCTGAAAACCCTTCTTTTAATTTCCTGAATTTGCACTACTTATCTGGGTCAGGCTAATCCAGGGCTTGGAATTGAGCAAGAATGTGTTTTTGGTGTGATGTCCTGTGTAAGGGAGGGCTCTGCTTCGACAGCAACAGGCTGAGGGTACAGTGAGAAATGGTTCTATAATTTTGTTTATACTTCAGATCCTGAGCTGTTCATGTAGGGGGGGTTTCTGTGTGATTCCAAATTATTTATTCTTTTTTTGGCTTGGGTCCAATTTTATGCCAAACCTCTGTCTCTCTCCTGGCTGGCACAGATTTCAAATGTTATTTCTAGTGAAAAAGAACAAACCCTTCGCTTCTTCCTTTTGTTACTTGGGGGAGTCTCCTTTACTTCCTGACAATTCTCACTTTCCTAAGTGAATTTATCAAGGCAAGCAGAGAAAGAGATGAGTGTTGCTTGTTTCCTTGCCCTCTGGTCATGGCTGCTGCCTACCCCAAATCCCTGTCATGAAGTTTCTTTAAAACCACCCATAACAATAAACAAACTTTGTGATTCCAGACAGTAGACACTATTTTTGTCCCCCATAAATTTTGCTTTACTACTTCAGCCTCCCTGCTGTCAATTTGAACCTTTTAGGGGTTTTTAGTTATCATTCAAGTCCTGGGGTCAACGTAACATAAAATTATTCACTTGTCAAAAACATTTTATCCAGGAGCTGTGGCAGCAGGTGCCCTGGGAGCTTCTGGAGCAGGACAGGATGTGTTTTGTCCTTGCAGCTCCACCTGGGTGTCCGCAGGAGCTGCTTTTGCTTGGCCTTTTCTACTTTTTTGGCTCGGAACATCTGGAAAATGGGTGCAAATGCTCTCCCTTCCGTGCTTTTGCCATCACATCCTCCCTGAAAAGGGCTTTTGTCAGGCTGTCAAAATACATCTTGTCCAGTGCCAGGTGCTGGTGTCAGGGCTACGAGGTGAGGCATGAAGTGCCCGAGTGTTTCCCACCCTGCTGCTGAGGCCCGGGCCGGTGGCACCCCTTGGAAGGCTGGAAAGGGGCACAAAAAATGATGCTGACCATGACTGGGGGTGTTTTCCCCCTCTCTCTCCCGCCGTGCTGAGAACAGAAAACACTTGTGATTTCCTGTCAGCTTCTCCCAGCTCTTTCAGGACTTGCTCACCTTGTTTCCTCCCCCCAAGCAGAATATCGTGCCCTTGGTCCTTGGCTTCCCCAGCAAGGCAGAGAAGACATCCACATATTCCCTACACCATTTTTCTCTTTAGTGGATATTAGCAGATGTGCTTCCAGCAGACTGGCTAAGCACAAACAGGCTTTTAGAGCGACAGGTTCATGAACCGGGGGCCCCGCTGGCGCTCGCGTACCCAGCTCCCCTCACCACCCTCGCCGTGCCCCAGCTCCCCACGCCGCGCCAAGCCGCAGAGCCTCGAAATCTCCCTCTCCCAAGCTCCCCAGGGGTTCTGCTGATTGATTTCTCCTTTTTTTTCCTCCTTCTTTTCCTCCTTGCTGCCCACTAAGCGGTGCCTGTAAGTGCCTGTGCCGCGTTGCCGGCGCGGGGCTCACTTGCTGCTCCCAGATAAGCGCGTTAATCCTTTGTCTCGTGCGCCAGGATAAGACACCAACCCTGGCGGCAGCAGCAGCGCGGCGTTTGTTGGAGCTGCTTTCTCAGAGCTGCTGCAGAGCTCTCAGAGCATTGGGTCTTGGCCCATTGCCCCTGCTAGGCTGCTCCCTTAATGGATTAGCTGGACTTCAAGGAAAATCCTGCTCTAACAATAGCGGGGAATCGTGTGGTCCTTGGTCTACCTAAGGAGAGGTGCCAACGGTATTTTCTGCTGCCCGCGAATCTGCCCAGGCTCTTTGATCCCATTTCTCTCTTCTTGATTTTGATATCTCTACAAAAGACATTGCAGATGGGAAAGGGAGGGGAAAAAAACCCCAAACAAACCCCAAACACAGCAGCCAAGCCACCCTCAGTTTTTGTTCATTCTTTTTTATTTTTTTTTCCAGCTTTCCCTTCTTTTCCTTCCCCCCCTCCTCCCTTGAGCCGCCGAGGCGGCCTCATGGAAGAGAAACTAAATCGCTCTCCTCTTGCTTTGGGCTGTTTTTCATCACTTCTTCTGTGCTTCCTGACCCCAAAAAGCAGGCTTAAGTTGCTACATTCCTCCTTTCACCATAGCCAGAGACACAGTTCTCCTCGTTTCAGCAGATGTGCCAAAGGTACTCTGCTCTCCCTCGGGCATAACTTCAAATTTTGGCAAATGCAAAGCTTGGACATGGTCCAGGAAAATGTTTTTGTCTTGCAAAAGTGTTTTTTGTTTTGTTTTGTCCGAAAAGTAATTTATTTGAGCTTGAAATGTCGTTTGAAACATATTTCTGAAACTCCTAGAATTCTGGAGTTTTCTTAATTTTTCAAGGGAGCTCTCACTGAGCTCCAGATGTTTTGCCACTGACCATCAGCTCTGGAAATGGGTAGCCAAGCAGGGAAATTATTATTCCTCTCAGCCTTATCTATACCAGAAGGCACAAGCAGTGACACTGAAAAAATGTCAATTAACCTGCACTGTTGGTAACCTCAGAGGCTTCTTTTTACCTGGAAACTTTTTCCTTTTTTTTTTTTTTTGTGGAAAAATTTCCATATGCATGCGTGTACAGGTCTGGGTGCACACATGAGCAAAGCTGTGGATGTGATGCTGGAAATCCTGCTGCCTTTGGTCAGCTTTAGAGGGAACTAAAGCCCAGCTGTGCTCACAGTCAGGAGAATTCAGCAGGGCTAACACACATAAAAGCAGACACGAGATCCTTCATGTCTCAGACCAAGCAGCAGGCGTGCTTTGGGTCTTGCAAAAAAAATGCTGGATTGATGTGAAGCTCTGTGATGGTGAAAATATGTGGGATTTCTGCCACCTGCCCTTTGCATCCATCCTGTATCCTTCTCAAGTCAGCTCATAACTGATTCTTCCCGAGCTTCCAGCTGCTTGGCATTTCTTGTGTAAAATAATTAATGATTATAGGGAATGGAGAGATCAGCTTAGGGGTAGTCAGGCCTGGGCTGGGGTATTTGTGTACAGGCACTCATGTGCAGTCAGGGCTCAGTAGCAGTGTCAAAGGGAAAAAAGATGAATTATGTGAAGAAATAATAGGGAAAATGATTTTAAAAGAATACATAGGATATTTACACCTGCAGGTACAAAAGGAGGCTCTAAGGAGGGTCAAAAGTGGCTCCTGCATGGGGACAGGGCACAAGAAAATGTTGGGACTAAGATCTGGGCCAGAAGTTATCAGGGCAGGACAGTTTGTGACTCAAATTCCTGGGAACTGAGAGCACAGCTGTAGGAAACCTTGCTCCCCACTCCAACTCCTCCAGCCCTCCCTGAGTGTGGTCTCTGGGAGCTGAGATGGACCTCTGGACCAGTACAGGGTGGCCAATCCCACGGGACCCTTGTACAACTGTGTTTAATTCTGTGTTTAATTCATAGACTTGTTTAGGTTGGAGGAGCCCTCTAAGATCACTGAGTGCTGTTATCCCAGCACTGCCAACTCCATCACTAAACTGTGCCCCCCTGTGTGCTTCAGCTCCGAGCAAATGGCCAAAAGGCAGTAAAAAAAAACACAACAAGGGGGAAATTGTGTATTTTGGGACAGCATTTCATGCACTCATATTTTGAGACCTTAGAAAGACACATTGTCTGCCCTGGAAATGCTCCTTCCCTGAGCTCCATGCCTCACTAAGACCCCAAACATTGCTTCCTCTGCCATCAGGGGAAGCTGAGAAGAAGCTGCTGGTTCATCCCTGGGTTTAGAGTTTGTAGTACAGAGCAGGAAAACTGCTGAGGGGCTCTCCAGAGCAATCAGCTCCAGCTGGCTGGTTCCAAACATGTGCTCCCCTCTCGTGGCTCTGAGGGTGATGTGTCCTGAGATGGTGACTCTGCCCTGACCCACTGTCCTCACTGGGTTTGGCTCATTTTGGGTCACTATCCAAAAATCATGGCCCAGGAAAACTGGGCAGGGACTGGTTCATTGTGTTGCTGAGTCCTTTTTGCTTTGGGTTCAATGAGTGGATGTTTCCCAGGAAAGCATTTCCACCAAAAAGCACCCAGAGTCCTCTAGTTTTTCACCAAAGACAAGGTTCAGGAAAAACTTTTATTTAAATGAATTGAATTATACTAAAATGAGTAGAAATACTGATGATAGTGGTTTCTCCATTGCACTTTGTGCCTCAGTCCCAAGTCCCTGACTGTGTCTGGTTGTGGAAAGGTTATTTTGAAGAGCAGGAGCCTGGACAGAGCCCCCACCTGCAGGGATAACAGGACAGGGGGCATCAAGACAACCGTGTGGAATTGGAAAGATGAGACCCAGCCCACAGGACTGTGTTGGAAGGTAGCACACAGATATATCACAATTACACTTCCCCCAGACTGGAAATGCTGGGTAATTGTCTTTCCCTGCCAGTGTGCTCAGGGCGCTTTTCAACAATAAATTTCACCAGGAGTGCTGAAGAACAGAAAGCACAATAACGGGAAACCTGCTGCTCCAGGAGTGCAAGGAAAGGAAGCTTTCCTGGGAAAACTGGGCTCTGGGTGTGCAGCATGGTGGAGCCCAGGGTGCTGCCTCCAGGCTGAGCTCCTGGCAGTGGGTGTGGACGGGGAGAGGGGGCAGTGCCAGCCCCCAGCCCTCCGGGCACTGCCCACCCTGCCTCTGCAGAGGGGGAAAGCTCGGGGCTGAACACTGATTTAGGGCGAGGACAAAGTCCTCTTTGCAGCCAAACCAAAATTGTGTGCCAATCAAAACGGTGTGAGACGGGCTGTTGTTGACCTCTAGGGAGTATCAGAGGACGAAAATCCTTGGGAGGAAATTCAAAAAACAGCCTCCAGGGAAGTCAAGCACTGCTGGAAGTGCTGCAGCACCGCGGTGCCAGGACCTCTGAGCATCCACGCAGCTCTCCCTGGAAAGACACCTCTAATATTCCATCCTGTGGCTAGAAAACATCTTCATCTGGCTTCCTAAAAGGCAGCGTGGGTTGGGATCTGAGAGATTTTTGTGCCTGGATCATTGCAGACCCTCCTTAAGGGTCTGGAGAAATCCAGCTCCAGCCCTGCCTGGCAGAGGAGAGGGATCTTTTCTCTCCTCCCTCCTCTTTCCCCTCTCTTCTCTCTTTTCTCCACTCTCTTCTCCCCCCTCTCCGCTCTCCCCTCTCAGCTCCTCTCCCTCCTCTCCCCTCTCTGCAGTGGGTGCTGAGTGCAGATCCTTGCAGCAGGTGCCTGTTGTTTTTGAGGCATGTCCTACAGCAGGACCTTGATCTCACTGGGGCCTTAATAATAGCAAGATACCAAAAATAATCAGAATATATTCCAAAGTGGACAGGAGAGGGTATTTGGCTCGTTTGCAATGGCCATTAGATAGCTGATACTTGCTGTGTTTGCTCTCTATGCTTCAGAGCCATCCATAATTAGAACATATTTTTGTAACCCTATCTTGGAGCAGATTTGATTTTTAGGAAGGAAAAATGTCACTAAATCATTATTATTCATGTGACAAATCCTGAAGGGTAAATTTTTTTTAAACACCACCTCTATCAGTCTCTCCCATGTCACCTAACTTTTATGCAATAACACTGTTCCCTTAGAGATACCGTATAAAATATCTCTCACTTCCCAATATTATTCATAGAATTCCCATTATAGAACATTGAAAACCCAGATTAGAAGAGTACAAGAATATTTTATGACCAGTTTGAAAATGCTGTTACTGCTGCAATAAATTAAGAAGTTAAATTACTCCCACATTGAGTATTGATATACTGTGCATGGCAGAAAAATTCCTTTGAAATATACTGTACAATACATATAGAGAAATTCCAGCCCCTTTGATGGCTGCCAGCAAAGGGGGTTGTGAGGACTTGGGGGTGGGGGATTGGGTTGCCAAGTTTGGTTTTTTAAAGCAAAGCGTTGAGCAAAGGCAAAATCAGAACAGCAAAATTTTATACGGATAATTGGGAATATTGGGATGCTGCATTTAATGGCCAAGTCCCTCATTCTTCTCACATTCTTTATGAACTCTATAGACAAGATATTTCCTGGGCCAGCAGACCCAATTTCCCATAATATTATTTTCTCTCTTGCCTATATCTGTGTGGACATTTACTTGTGGCCTTTACCTGAGCATTGTGAATGTGTGATTTGTATATTCCTCTTTTGTATTAGGGTTTTTGGTTTTTTTTTGGCTAAATGGTCATTCAAACTCAAATCCTTGACTGCCAAGGGAAAAGCAGAAAAAAATTAGGAATGTTGGATCCAATCTGGCTGATGGGATATAATTGTTTTTAGATACAAAGATACTCCACTAATTAATTAAATCAACTTTTAAGCTTTATTTCTAATTGTTTGCGTTATTGGAGTGGTGCAAAGCCACCAGATTGTGCCAGATAATTTTGATGCAGGAATTTATGTGCACAAATTGTCTCTTTTTTTTCTGCTTACACAGCTTCAATTGTGAAGCATTGCACAGGGAGTTGCATTTATACAAAGTGGTTGTTACAACTTCAGGTAAGAGCTGATCTTTCTCATAAATTTCTGTGCTGTCTGTTGGGCAAAAAACCCACCATTTTATTAAGGAAAATAATTGGGGAGATTGCCTGCTAGACCAGATTGGCAACCAAACCACCTATTTTGCAAAAAAATGTAACAAAAGAGCCCTTTTGCACATTTTGCAGAGGAATCCAAAGAGCTGCTGCAGCACCAGCAGTGTAAGCAGCTTAATGGGGTTTGCCAACAACAGGGCAAATCCAGGCCCTGAGTTTACAATAATAATTACAGTGTATTCTACTGATTGCAATATTCTGGCCCAACAGGGCCTGCTTAACTAAGCTGGCCCTGGAATAGAGTACCTACAAGAAATGTCATCTATCTATTAACGAGTGTTCTTCACGGGAGCGTCCATTCTGGGCTCCCTCATTACTCCACAAATGGAGAACGGGCTTCCAGCAGGAGCAGTTTGTATAAAACACAGCAGAGGAGTTATTTAAGAACAACACAAACCTCGATTAAGCCCTGGTGTGTGTGTTTTTAAAGGTTATTCTTGGAGGATTTTCCCAAGGAAAGCCAGGCAATGAAGGGTAGAAGCCAAGCAGAATGGTTTTCCCTAGATGCACCAAAAAATTCACTCAAAGATCAGCAGCAGCTTTCTGTAAATCCCCAAGCTTAGGCTTGTGCTTGTGGGGCCCTTGCTGATAACATGGGGTTAAAATGTTTCTCAAATCGTGGTAGCTAAAGTAGGCCTTAGTGATGAGAATGAGCATTGTCTCAGTGGAATGATGTGAATCTACACCTGTGTGCCTGCCTGTGTGTACCCACTTGTATGATAGATAATTATACACTAATTAGGGGAAAAGAAACTCAAACTCATGGTTGGGTGAAATCAATATACACACAAAAGAACAATAACAGAGTAATGATTAACGTATGATTGAGCAACAACTACGTAAAGAAAGAGCATAAAAATGTGTCCATTTCAGGTCCATGCTGGAGTCAGATTTGGGTTTGTCTGTACCCCTGACTCCCAGATCTCTTCAATAAAAGCACTGGCCTATAATCATTCTGTGATTATGTGTTTTCCACGCTAACATTGCCTTTCCCTTGCCGTTCCCTTGCCTTTCCCTTGCCGTTCCCTTGCCTTTCCCTTGCCGTTCCCTTGCCTTTCCCTTGCCGTTCCCTTGCCTTTCCCTTGCCGTTCCCTTGCCTTTCCCTTGCCGTTCCCTTGCCTTTCCCTTGCCGTTCCCTTGCCTTTCCCTTGCCGTTCCCTTGCCTTTCCCTTGCCTTTTCCTTGCCTTTCCCTTGCCCAAGCCATGGAGTTGGCGCTTCTCAGCCTAAGCCCGGCCAGGGAACCGCTCAAACCCGTGCGGCCGCAGCGCCGATGCGCAGCCCGAGACGGCGTCGGCGCTGCCCACGGCACCTTATCTGGGTGTGTAACCACGGAGCAGATCATGTTTTCATTTGTGTTATTAAATAAAGACCAGCAGAGCCGCAGACCCAGGCGAGCAGAAGGGCTGCTGGGAGGATCATGGGTTCCCGGCATGCCGCGCTCCCTTGGAAAGGCGCTGACTCACTCCCCGAGCAATCAGCCTCGTGTGCCATTACAAATGGGCTGGTTAATAGGCCTGCATCCATTATCATTAGTGCATCTCAGCACGCAGGTACATGATGGGGCCTGCCAGCGCATTTGCTCCAGCTCACTGAGCCAGGGGCCATGCTCCATTGCAAATGAGGATGAGGAACACCTGCTCCAGGGTTTTTCGGCAGACCGGAGTCATCCTTCACATCTCATGCAACACTTGTTCTGTCAGAATGCAATGCTGGCACCGGCCGGAGCGGGGCTGTGCCAGGAGTCCAACTAAAGATTAGACACTTCCCTGTGGTCTCCTGATCAAGTTGGGCTTTGAAATTTTTTTCTTTTTTTTTTTTTTTTCAAAGGAAAGCTTTTAAAAATTTATCGAGTTCGTATTAGGCATTCAGTCATTATGTTAAGGGTTTAAAAATAAAGATTAAAAAAAAAAGAAACTTTGCTTCAGAAATTAACTCTTTTTTTGGCAATTAGAATGGCAGCATGAAATATTTATTGGGTCTGATAATTTTATTCACAGTGCTGAGTGCTGGCTGTTTGGATATGTTTTTTGAGAGAGGTTTTATTTTTGAAAAATTGATTTTTTTCCCCCTAGTTTTCTTTCCGGCCTTCTACAACTCTTCCCAGTGTTTGTGAGATTTTCTTCTTAATTGTCTGCACCAGGTGACCTGAGATGTGATATTGGACACTAACCAAAAGAGGGAAAATATGACAAAATATTGCCTTCTCCAGGCACGTGTCTTTCCATGCAGAGGCCTCTGCTCTGGCTGCCCTCCAGAGCCAGGACAAAGGCTTTCCTCATCCTGCTCCAAAAGGCACAACTCTCACTGCCAGCCCCAGGCTCGTTTGTTTGAGGCACTGGAAACCAAACTGAAGGGAGAAAAAACCAGTTGGAGTTTGAAGAAGCAGCTCTTGAGGTTTGTAATTTACACTGAAGGGCACAGTGAAGGTGGTGGTGTGTCCTTCCCATCTCCCTGTGCTGTGTAACAGGGATTTTATGGGCACTGCTGGCTGCCAAAGCTTCCCAGTCTTCAAAAAATAAAAGGAATCCTGCAGGTGTGACCAGCTGGGAGACGCTGTTGGGCTCCTGCACATCCCCTCATCCCAAAGGATCACTTCCTACCGGGAAGAGCCCTGTGAATCACTCCCTGGGGAAGGCACTTGGTGCCCTCCAGTGCCAGCTCCCTGGTGAATGAGAAATCCCTTCTGAGCCAAGGCTGGAGCTGAGCTGGGGCAGGGGGACATTCCCTGCCATACCCTACCCCTGCCAAAAATGCAGCACCAACATCCTCTCCTTGACCTCTTTGGCTCCCAGGAAAGCAGAAGGAATGGGAGTTGCTGCTTGTCCAAAATTCAGGTAAGAAAATCTGACTCTGGGCTTGGACCAAGGCTTTAACTAGGAAATTCCTGTTTGTTTTTCATGCTTTTCTTTTTTCCAAGAGTTATTCCTTTGCCCCAGTCCTCCCATCCACACCGGAGAGGTTTTTAGTTCTGCTTCCAGAGCCTCCAAGAAAATGACAGCTATTTCAGCAGGAAGCCTCATCTGGTAGAATCCAGGTTTCCACAGTGATGAAATGATGCTGGAAGTTGTAGATCTGCTGCTTTGGTGCTCTGCCAGGAAAGGGGAGTCCTCAGTTTGCACTTTAGCCCAGTCTTTGCTTTGTGCCCAAGCACAAAACAAAACTTCCCAGGATCCATCCTTTTAACCCTTCCATGAGCTTTGATGCTTAAATGCAATCTTGGACTCTTGTTCCTCAAGGTGTTTCTTGGTCCCTCTTGGGTTTGGGTTCCTTTTCATGATTTGATAAAACAAAAATGCTGCAGGAAAAATCTGATGTGAATGCTTGTGGATTAGAGATTCGTGTTAAACTTCTGAGAGTTTTTATATTTTCCATATTATTACACAGAAATATTCTTGTTTCTTCTTCTATTCTGGGTACTTCAGAAGGTGTTTAGGGCTATGCTCACCAAATGCCCTTGGATTTCTGGTGGGAATGACCCTGCCTTTCCCAGGGGATCATGGGCTGGTCACTGATAACTCACTATCAGACACAGAAAAAAGTTTAAAAGTTTCCTATCACTTTGTGTAAATTTGAAGGGAGGCAGAGATAAAAAATCTCCATCTTTTGAAGTGCAGTTGTGACATTTTTTGATCTGTGACATAGTTCAGCAAATCCAGAAAGGAAAGTGTTGTCCTGTGAGGTAGGAGGGACCATCCACTTACCCAGGGCTGTTGGGACCTGAGAGAAAAGTATGAAAAGGGACCAAACACAGAAATCTCACACATTTCAATGGGATATTTGGGAAGTAAAATACTTCCAGTTGCATTTAACAGACAGTTAAATTAGTATTTACCCTTTTCTTGTTTAAGGCAAATTTCCAGGTCTGTGCCTTTTGAAGGATTTGGTTTTAATGGGGTTTTTGCTCATGTCCTATAAATGCCTTAATTTTAATTTCTATCCATCCACTGAGAGTTGCTCAAAGTGGATGTTGCTGGAAAAAAGAGATGCTGGGAAGGCCAATTTTCCACTCATGCAGGTCTGAAAATCCTGAGAAAAGCTGTTCAGAGAGATGACAGCAATGCAGAGCAAGGATGTGTAGGGTTCATGCAGGCCAGATATGGGGATATTTTAATTAGAAGCATGAGTAGGAAAATGAGGGTTTGGATTGGACTTTTGAAGGAGTAACTCTAGAAGAATGTCTGGAAGACTCTAGAGGAAGCAATCCTTTGGGATCAATCCATAAGTCTGGGTTTGGGAAAAGGCAGAGTCAGGCAATGAGAGACAAGCCTGATAATTGTCTGGGGATGTTAAAAATCCTTGGTTTTCTTCTGTCACAACAGAAATAAACAATATCTTCCTTTTTTTTTTTTCCCCCCACTCCATAGGGAGTGCTGGATGCCTACTGGGACTTTTATCACACACTGCAGGGAAGAGCTCCAGAGGGATATGTGGAATATTGTCATTAGCTTGGAGTGCAGTGACACACCCCTGGTGCTCGGGGAGTTTCTCACACAGCACCCCAAACTCCAGGTGCAGGCACCACTCTGGGCCTCAGCAGCCTTAAAAAACATCACCTTTCAGAGTTAATTATGCAACGTGGACAATAAATATTTAAAATGTATCAGATATCAATTTTTTTAAGCGCAGCCTTGAAGCTCAGGGTGTGTTTACATGCTGTGCTGACTGATCAGACCTCAATATGTGTTTTTAAAATCCCAATCCTATCAGGGTGTTAAGCAAACAACACCTCTACCCAGCTTCCATATACTTTAAATACATAGATGCTGCTGAAGGCAGCTGCTAACTGGAGAAAGGGCTGCATCTAACTGGGAAATTCCAAGTTTATGTAATTCCTAACCTCATTTCTTGTGTTGTGCTGCAGCCTCACCCTGTGATGATCCATCCCTTCATCCCAGTGATGGAATGGCTGCATCCAGACGTGCCAGGGAGCCCTGAGCCTGTGATGTGACAGCCCAACCCAACTCTGAAACCACATCTCTGGAGGTGAGAGGCTTGTGCATTAACCCACTTGTGCTGCTACATATTTAAAGCATTTTTATTTTAATATTGAAAAGAAGAAAATCATCCCATATTTGGGAAAAAAACCCCAACAAAAACAAAGCAGCCAGGATTGAAATAGATGCTGCTGACAGAATTTCAGATACAAAGAGAAGTTGGATTGGGTATATTCTGGTTTATTTTGGAGTGGGGGTGTTCAGCATGCTGCTGTTTCGAGGTGCTGAGAGTTGGATGCCAGGGCACTGCTACCCCACTCCCAGTGCAAGAACACAACATCTCCTCATCCCCCAAAAGCCAAAATGAGGTTTTGGCTGAAGGAACCTGTCATAGGTGATATTTGATTGGGTAAACACTGATTCCTCAGCTATTTTCCTGCACTCTCTCTCCTCTCTCCCCCACAATTGGATGGTTTAAGAACAGAGTGCAATATTTAATACCAGATTTCAACCTTCTGCTCAGATTTTTCTGTCACCTGTGATGCTGCCATGCTGAAATATGGGGAGGGGGTGGTTCTTTTCCCAGTTGTGGAGCAGGCTGGGATGCACCACCTCCTCCTGCCCATGGCTTGACCAGCTCACCTGGTGCTGCCTCACTTTTCCCAAGGAGTTTTCCCTGTGCCAGTGCAGAGCCCTGGTTTTGTGAAGCACATGGGTGGAGACAGGTCTGAGACAAGGAAACTCTTATCCTGGCCTCGCCAGGATTTGTGTCAAAGTCTCTGGAGATGCCCTGTGGCTTCCTTAAATTTCATTTTTTTATAATGAAGATAATTTTGAGTTTTACAAGCCCAAGAATGTCTGAAACCAATAAACATTTTATGCACGTGTCAAAAGATGCTTAAAAAGCAGCCAAACCATGGATTTTTTAACAGCTGAGGGGGGGGATAACAACGAAAAGCCCACAACACACTCCTTGTTTGCCAAGTTCCTGCAGCCTGAGCAAATTTTTAGAGATGAGTTATAAACCCCAGATTAATGGAGCTTTAATGGAAGTGCTGACACTTCCTAAAGCTGGAGTAGCCCTACAACCACCCCACATCCCACTGCTGACCCCATCCCTCCTTCCCAGTGTGGGAATAATGCAGCACTTGAGGGAATTAAGACACAGGGCAGGGGGGGAGCTCCCGAGTGTTCTGTCCTTTCTTCTGTGAGCTTGCAGGGAAGGGATTTGGCAGGAGGATTTGGCAGCCTGGCAGCTCGTGGGGAAACAAAAAGAGCAGCTATCAGTGCAGAACGGGGCAGCTTCAGTGGCTGGTGGCCACCCAGCCCCTCTGGCCCCCGCTTCAAACACAGCCCTGGGTCTGTGGTGGGGCTTAGGAGGAAAGGCTCTTACAGCCACCATCCAAGGGCTGCAGTTATCTCCCGTTGGAAATGCCACTTATTGACTCTTTGATGGTTTTTGGGAGGTGTTTGCATTGAATAGACAGAGTGGTTGGGTTTCCTGGTGTTATTTCGTGCTGAGAGGGTTGATTTGGGGTTGTGTGTCTGGTACAGAAGTGCAGCTCCTCTGTGAGAGGCTTGTGGGGATGTACAGCAGCACACGAGTGAAGCCTGCCTGGTACACAGCAGCTGGCTCACTTTTATCACCAGCTTTGCCATAAAACACCCCTTTTTAATAATCAAATTAGAGCCAAGGCAAACCTGTACAGGTGAGAGGAAATCTGTGAGCGTGATCAAAACCACATTTCTGATTCAGGACGAAATCTCAGGCTACAGGGAGGTACATCTGTAAATTATACAGGAAGCTTTCTTCAACAACTGATTCACCCTGACAGTTTTACTGGAGTATATGAAAATTAGTATTAAAGATGTGATATGTAGGCTTCTTTCCAGGAATTCCAATCTGGTTTCAATAAAATGAAAACACTGATTGGAAGTGAAGTTGCCTTCCGGTTTTGCCTTTGGCTATTATGTGTTCATTCGTGAAATGACTGAATTCCACAACTACTTTTAATATTCACCTTTTGAGTTCATCTCCCATACTGGACACATTGGAATGATTAAAATAGCACTGACTCCTGAAGCCGGATTCTCTTTAATTTGAAACAGCCTGGGTGCTGAGGACGAAAAAAATATTAAAAAAAGAAATGAATGCTCTGTAAAGTCCATCTTTTCTTAGCATCCAGTTGCTTCAATGCCTGTTTAGGGTGGAATACTAATAAAGAAGTGGATGAAACGTCTCTGAATAACTGTGAAAGAGCACAGTTCTGTGCTCCCTGTCCCTCCAGGTCGCTGCTCCTGGTGGTGTCTGCTGGCTGGAAGCTTTGCCTGCTCCGATGCTCCAGGTCTCTCCGTGCCGCCGTGCTTTGGCAGCTGCCTGGCCCTGCACATCAGTGCCACTGTGTGCTCAGCTCCTGCCAGGGACAGGGCCTGGGAAAAGGGGTGCAGAGAGGAGATTTGGGGCCAGCAGATGTAAATATTTAAGATATGAGAGGTTTTGCAATACAAACTGTTGCGTTCCAGCTTATTGTTCCAAAAGGCTTTTTCACACCGAACCTGCGGGAGTTCCGTGCCAGATGAGCAGACCAGCTTCTCGCAGAGCATGAGTGGTTTTATGTGTTGAGGAGCTCATAAAGAAATCCAAATTCCCTTGGATTTGCTAACACCTTCCAGACTAAGCTCACTGTTCTGAGGCCACATTGTCCTGGAGCTGGAGAAACTGGACCTGCTGGTTTTAGGGAGGCGCTGGCTGGACGAGCTGTGGGGCAGAACTCGATGTGGCACCCAGGGTGTTCACTTGGGCTGCCATGGCTTTAATTGTAGTTGGTTGAACAATTAAATTTCCTTCATTATTTTATGTGGAGAAACTCATGCTTGTACTGGTGGCAGAGATCCCCCCAAGTGAGGCAATGACCCCTGAGTTTAGAAGGGAACTCCCCCCATGGCACTGTCTGTGCAGTTTCTCCCTGCTCTGGAGTTGTGGGAATCTTTGATACCCTTTTTTCAGGGTGTTGAAGGGGTTGTTTTCTCCTCAGCACCACTGGAGGTCCCAACCCCGGGATCCACCACAGCTGACCCCAGCTGCTGTGGACTAAAAGGACATCTATAATAAACAGCAATATTAAAAACTTTAGCACCTCTGTGGAACAAAAGAAAGCCCAGGGAAGTAATTTCAGCCTCTGTATTCAGTCACCTCCCTGGCAACCTCTGCAATGAGTATTCTGGCAAGTTATCTCACTGAGGGAGAGCCTGACTTTCTGCAGTTGTCCAAGGCAATCTTTGATTAAATTTTGGATACTGTTACTTAGACACCCGCTCCTGATGCACTTACCATATTTTGCAAAGAGAAGGTCTCTGTGAATTGAAAATTTCTGGTTATGTGCATTCAAGGTCATGCATAAAACAGCATCTAGGATCATGGAATGTTGAGGAATTTAATCAAAATGCTGCTCTGTAGTTTGGTGTGTTTTGTAGGATTAGCAGGGGCACCAATAATGCTGTCAATGCAGAGCTCATTTGGACACTTTTGAGTTATTGAGCTGCAGAGCAAACCTCAGCACAGCCTAAATCAACAGTTTTCCACAGTGCTGTTGGCAACAGAAGTTCCTGATGGTTCCTCTTCCACACTGGAGAGGGACAAATTGCAGTGGGAGGTTGTCTGGGTAGAAAAAGCAGTTCCAGACTTTGGGATATCTGACTCTATGTTTTTGAGGTTCACCAGAAAGAGGTAGAACAGCAGCCCTATACAAATTTGGGAATTTTTCACTCACAGCTGAAGTTGCAAAATTCAGTGTTTGAAAATAGAGTGAATCTGCAGTGCCCCTTCAGCTTCAGGTGAGTGCTCCACACCCTGTGTCCTACAGGCAAGCCCTGGGAATCCTCCAAGGGGCAGTGGGTGAAGGTCAGTGCTGGGAGGGGAGACTGGAGGGTCTGAGACACCTTCCCTGGGGAATTCTTTAATCCAAGGCCACCCTGGCTGCACTCAGAGCACAGGGCAGAGGGAGGGGACATCTGAGTGATGCTCTGCAAAGTCCTGCTTCTCTTTCAGTGGCTTTTTATGAGACAGGGGATTGGATGGGAGATAAAGGGGTTTTCTTAGGTACCAGTAAAAAAAGAAAATTCTGTCCTGTTGTGTTTTGCAGAAATACTTCATGGAATTGATTGCAGCTCAAAACATTTTTTCACCTTTGATTTCTCCTTAGGTGTCATAGACAACTCTGAGCAGACAGCAAGGTGCCCTTAATGCACTGACATTATGGAACTGGGATTGCTGGATCATCCTGAAAAAATTCAGAACATTGAGGTACCCAGGGCTCTTTTTCCTTCCTTTGAAAAGCTCTTATTGTGTAATTAATTCAGAGAATGAATTACATTTGATATATATTTATTTATATTAACATTCAATACATAACTGGCCTTAGCCATGAATATGTTCATGATTTTAAGTCCAAATATTCTCCCTTTCCCCCAAAAGAAACCATTTAAAAAAAATTGATTTAACCTCATAGTATTTTCCTAAATTCTGAAGGTGTTTTTACCAACTTCAATAGTCTCCAAACATTCTCTGCTCTCTCCCTCTTCTTAGTTTCAGGAACTGATTCAATGATCTCAGGGCTCAGTGTGGTGGTTACACAGCCTTGCCTTATCTTCCTGTTTTCATTAGCAGATTTTTGAAGTTGTTTGTTACAAACTTGTTTATTTTAAAATTGTTTGTTATAAACTTTTTTTTTTTAATAGGTAAATAGACCAAATGTTTTTTTAATGAAAAAAGAAGCATTGTCTTCCTAAACCATAAAACTCATCCAAGCCAAGTGTGGGCTCTTCCTTAAGGAGCGGGTGTAAAGATGGATTTGCAGAACGAGTTTTCATTGCTTTCCTGGGCTCTTCAGTGGCTCTGCCTCAGCCTGGCAGTGGCTGTCAGGTGAAATAAGAAATGCAACCTAAGGAGTGTGGGGCTGGGGCCGTGGAGCTGCCACCGAGCCCCGGTCCCCGGGCGGCTCCCGCGCCCTCTCCCTTCCCTCAACGCGCCTTCGAGCTGCTCCCAGTCTTCAGCATCTCCCCCCCAAATCTTGGATTCCTCCCCCACAAACACTGCTAACTACTAACTCATAAAACATATCAGCTGGGTTTATTACTTTTAACCATCTTTCCAATTGTGCTATAAAATAAAGGCAGATGCCATTTTAAGATCTTATTATTATCAAGGGCCAACTCCTCCAGCAGCACCTGCTTAGCAGCAATCTGCTTGTTTATAGTCCCTTTTTTATAGGTGACAGTTTAAGGTGGCTGTTCTCCTGTTACAAAGAGTTCTTTTTAATGTGGCAGAAGTGGCATGCACAGTAGGTGAGCTCCTTTCTTTCATCCAGTGATATTGAGACGGGGTCGCAGGTTCACCTGTGATTTTTGCTTGACAGCTTCGCCACACACATCAGGCTCTGCCAAATGCTCCGCCATTAATTTATGATTTAAAGTAATTAACTTTTGCTGATTAAAGTAATTATTTCAAGTGCATTGCACTCAGGCCCAAATGATGCTCACAGCCCCCTCTCCAGTTTGAGCTAGCAGCATGCCAAGTGCTTAAAAGCTGCACCAGGGAGCTCGCGGTGGCTTCTGCCAGTCTAACAGATCTGCCATGTTTATGGCTGACTTGTACTAACTGCTCATTTTAATGCCGAATCCTGGCAGAACATTGACACAGTGTGAAACCTTCATCCGGTAAACAAGACAAGCTTCAAATTGGTGACATCGATGACAGTGAAAACTGTTTAAATGAATCTTGCCTCCAGCCTTCCAGAGGTATTATGTTTTCGAGTGCTGCTCTTTCTCCAGATTGGCTGTTAAACAATTTACAGCTTTATCCAGCCTCTGCCTTTAGCGCTATGCAGGTGCAAAATTCAGGCTTCTTCGCTGGATAGGAAGCCAAAAAAAAAATATCTCTGACCTCTTCCCCCTGCTATGGAAAAACCCCACCCAGACCCCACCAAACGCTTTCAAAGCGGCTTCAGAGAGAAACGTGCAAAAGGAGTTTCCTTTGAAAATAAATCTTCCCCTTTGAAAGCGTACACGGGTTGGGAAGCTGCCTGGCATGTCCCGAAGTTAACATGTTTTGTGTGGGAGCCAACGTTGGCTGGTTTATTGTGCCTGCCCTGCGCAGGAGAAGGATGCACAGCGGAGCACTGGGCGGGATCGCGTGGAATTCTGCCAGCGCCGGGCACCACGGCAACGAGCTTTGTCTTATTGGCACCAAATGTTCCCAAAACTTACCTTTAGGGTTGTGTTTTTTATTTATTTTTTTCCCTCTCCCCTCTCTGGAGAAGATATTCCTTGGGAATATCCTCTTCTAAAGAGCTGTGGGATTTTGGCTGCTGCTCGCTGAGTGAAACCGAGCAAACCGATGGTTAAATCTGTAGGAATAAAAATATCCATGCTGGAAAAAAATATATTCACAGTACTAGAAATATATTTAGATGAGAATTTTTTCCTCATTTATTTATTTATTTATTTACTTATTTATTTATTTAAATCAAATTTTGATTTGAGAGGGAGAAGAGAAACAGTTTTGATCGGGGAGGGGCAGTGTGTTTTTTCCTGCTTCGCTGAAATGACTGTCAGTTTTTAAAAGCTACTCACATTATCCCTCTCTCCTCTTCCAGTGCAACTGTAAAGAAATCTAATTTCATCTGTAATAAAGCACCTGATGGGCAGTGATCCCTGGCAAACAATATTTCAGCTTAATGCTAAGCGTTGAAAAAACATCATCGAAAAATAAAGATGCCAAGAAAAATCATCTGTGTGTTAGCTTGGCAGTCGTCCTCAGAAATGGGAAGGATAGCTCGACAGTGAGCCTGATTTGGGGGTTTTCTCCCTTTTTTTTATTTGGTAATGAATGGAGTGTGGAGGGAAGGAGGCAGCGGCGAGGGAGGGCGGGGTGCGCGGCCGCGGAGCCGCTCAGCCGAGCTCCCCGCGAGCAAGCGCTGAGCTCGCTGCCAAGCCGGGGCATTCTGAGCTGCGAGAGAGGCCAGGCAGCGAGCTCAGAGCATCACCATCACTCCTCAGAGCCCCTGCCACGGGTGTGATGTGTCCTCACCCCGTCCTCTCCCCGGGCAAGGCGTGCTGTAAACACACCCCGGAGAGAGTTTGGCAGAAAATGGTAATGCTGCTTTTTAAGAACTGATTGGCAAAGGTGTTTTGAAAATGCTTGTCAGAAATAAGATAGAGACAAAGGAGTTTCACCGGTCTGAATGTTTTATTTTTTGTTTCTAGGTCTCCACATGGAATCACAAAATGGCTTGGGATGGAAGGGACCTTAGAGCTCACCTAGTTCCAGCCCCTGGCTATGGACATCTTCACATCCAGGAATGTCTGGAGTCTCTGAAGATGTAATAGGACTGGAAAACTAATCTAGGAAAATTTTTTCAAAGCAAAACACACCTGGGATTTATCTGATCCAAAGTCCCCTGAGATGGACAGGAGCCAGTTCTTGGCCTTAGCCTCGTTTGACTCTCCTGTGCTGTCTGCAGCTGTTCCAAGCTCAGCTGATCCTCTTGTGCTGGCTCAAGGAAAGTGATCACAATCCTCAAAGTGTTCTGAGGAGGATAAGAGCAGGGTTTGATACTGCAGGGACTGTGAGTGGCTGTGGCTGGCATGGGAGAGGCTGGCAAAGCTTGGATCTCACAGTAACAGGAGCAGTGATGCCACCTGGGGTGGAAACACCAAACAATGGTTTAAGCCAGGGGGTTGGAGGTGCCATGGATTGGGTACTTTTAAATATTTTTATGTGTAGGGTGGGTGTTGAACTGGTTCTGGATAGGGCAAGGCAGGGATGCTCCCTTTGGGAAAGGACAACCCACAGCACAATTCCTGCCTCAGTCCTCCAGCTGAGGAGGACATCCCTTGAGCCGTGACAACGGTGGAAAAGGATTGAGGTCTTGTCAGGTGAAAAGTGCAACAGACACCAGGTAAAAACTATCAGGAATTCAGAAATCCAACAGGCAGATGTGAAAGTCACATTTGAATTTAATCCCTTGGAATTCTGGGAAGCATAGGAGTCCCATTATGGAATGGCACAATGTATTAGCAGTTAGAGGTGTTAAATCAAAGCAAGGTACATGATGTTAATGGGCGAAGTGACTGTGTTTAAACAGTTGTCTACTTATTAAATCTCTAATTAAGGACATGCAAACCAAGTGGCGAAGATTTTCCACTAAACATGATAAATTGTGATTAGCAGAATGTTTTTAATGTGCTGCAGAGCAAGCCAGTTTTATTAAAAAAGAACAGAAGCCACCCAAATTTCTCCCGGCAGCTTTACCTGTAATGACAATGGTACCTCTGCAGGTCACAATAAATTGATTTTCGCTGTGTGTATTAACCCCTGACTGCAGTTTGGATCTTAATTTTTCTGTTTTTACAGTCCTTCTTTACAGCATCTTTTGGGATTTATCTCAAACAGGTCAGACAAGCTGGAAGTGACTTTTTGGAAGCCGCCTCACGACTTTCTGCCTGGATTGCGTGTGATGTGAGTGTAAGTATTTTCCTGCTACAGCACACCCCTCCGTAGGAATAAGTGCACTTACTTGACTCAATCAGCCATCTGTGACTCCATCAGCCACAGTGGAAACTAATGGTAATTGCCAATTGTTAACCAGACAATAGCAGATGCTAACTTTAATATCCAACAGTGCTCTTCCGAGCATCTTTTATGGAGACATGGCCTCACTTTAATACGTGTTTTCTTTCCCCAAAATAAGGCAACTTAGTGAAGGCTGATTAGCCTAGGGAGCTATGTGACTTGAAGAAATGAACTTCCAGGAATGGCAGCCCATGTGCTGCTTCAGAGCCATAATGTCTACAATGTGAAAATTTAGAAGTCTGGATTATAAATTCTTCCTGGAATGCAATTTTTTTCCAGTGAAATGTCACAAAGAGCCACGTTCTGGATGCTAACACGAGAGCGATGCCTTTCCTGGCAATGTCCTTGCCTCCTATTAGATAATCAATTAGTCTCACAACATTAAAAAGCAAAATGCTGCAACAGGATTTTCCACCAAATTCAAAAATATTTACTGAAGGATTTCACTGCTCCCGTTTATTTACGTGGGAGCCCGAAGGCCGCACGACGTAACTGGGCTGCTCTGGCACCAAGACAGCTCTGCAGCCTCGGCCCCGAAGGACATCTGGAGTTTCTGGGTCGCAGCAGTTCCTTTTTGCAGAAATTTGCTCTCAGAAGGTAATGAATGAGCCCATTTTCACTTCGACTGGGGCCTGCAGTCTACGGGAGACATTAGGAGCAATTTGTAGTCAACGTGCAGGTCTGTTCCATCTAAAATATTATCAATGAGCTTGTCAACCCGAGCCTTAACCTTCTTTGTTATTTTCATCTGCTCCTCTCTCAGATGTCTCTCCTCGTACCCATAACCTCTGAAGACTGGCAACAGGATGTCATACACCTGTTTTGCTCAAGGCTGGGACTCGGAGCCCTGCGCGAGGTTGTGTCGGCATTGGCTCGCTCGCTGCTTTGCTCAACGTATATGTCAGAATGTCAGATGATCGTTGTTGTATCTGCAGCTGTTGCATGAGCAGAGTGCCAGGGGCACAACTTTCCTGCAGTGAGCTTTAATTTGCTCTCCCCTCCCTGAAGAGCTCCCGTGCTTCACCTTGCTGCTGCTGCTGCAGCTGGAGGAGAGCTCAGCCCGCGTGCAGCTGAGGCTGCGGCGCGGGAGGCAGGGAAGCAGGAAGGCAGGGAAGGAGGCAGAGAGGCAGGAATGCAGGGAGAGAGGCAGGGATGTAGGGATGCAGGGATGGAGGCAGGGATGCAGGGATGGAGGCAGGAGTACAGGCAGGGAGGTAGATGTGGAGGCAGGATTTGAGGCAGGGACGCAGGGATGGAGGCAGGATTTGAGGCAGGGTGGAAGTGAAGAGACAGGGAGGCAAAGGAGGGAGAGAATGAGGTCGGGAAGGAGAGAGGCAAACAGGGATGGAGGCAAAGAGGCAGATGTGGAGGCAGGAATTGAGGCAGGGCAGCAGAGAAGGAGGCAGGCAGGGAGAGAAAAAGGTAGGGAAACAGGGATGGAGGCAGAGAAGCAGGGATGGAGACAGGGGAGCAGGCAGAGAAGAAGCCAGGAAGGCAGGGTAAGGAGGGAAACTGAGGCAGGCAGGGAGGCTCAGCACCAGCCAGGGCACAACTTGGTGGAGATGCTGCAGACTGGTATTTGCATCTTTGCTCAATGAAGCATTTTCCTAATGGTTTGCAGGAAGGAATTGTGAACACTGAGGGATTTATATTTGTGCGAGTCAGTCTGTAGTATATTTGGATGCTGCTCCAACAGAGCTACTCGTAGCCTAAATAAGCCATAACCTGCCAAGATATTCATGAGAGATCTGACTAGGTTTTTGACTGCTCTCAGAATTAGGTTGACAATCAAAACAGATGTAGAATGAGACTGCAACTGGATTGCCAAAGGCAAAAAACTCCTGTCAAATTCTTTAAAGGAGCGAGCTGATAAACCACTGTAATACACGGGAATAGTGGACATTAGTGACTAGACAAGGACACATATGTCCACCTTCAGTTCTGCTTGGGATTGTGGATTTGTTTCTCAAATTAGGTAGCAAGGGCATTGGAAAAAATGCTTTAAAATACACAGGTAGTGAAAGTTTAAAAAGACACGGCATTGCTGTATGAATATTACAAGATGTTTCTCAGGGTTTTTTAAAATACGTGTTTTTGTGGGATTGCTGCTTTGCTGAGTGACAAATTGGGAAGGCACAGATCATCTGTAATTTAAAAGAAGAAAGCAATAGAGAGTTTGATTAAAAAGCAACACAATTCCTTATTACTGGATATTGCTTGGTTACATCTATTATTAAGGGAGACGTGAAGCATTTTGTCTTTCACTTGAAATGTTAAGTAAATCAAGACTAAATATATAAAATGGGGCTTCATCTTTAATAAGGAGAATGGATGCAGTGGCCTAATGTGTACATCTGTACCTTGTCTAAAAGTCTCAACTCGTAATTCCTGCATCCAGGTCTTTGTGACAGTGGGAAAAGGAGAGTTTTTGAGGGATGAATCAAAAGCGTGAAAGATACTGGTGGGAGAAAAAACAGCAACTGGTTTGCAGCTGCCTGCTGGGCAAACTCCCTGGCTGGAAGGACATCTCTGGGTGGAGGGATCCATATGGTGGGTCTTCACAGTGTTTCAGGAGAGGGATAGCTGACAAATATGGGATGACACCTTTCCCTGGGGAGAATGCTGAGTCATTCAAAAGGGAGCTGTTCACAGGGTTTGTTTCAATGAATATCCCAACTTGAAAAATTATAGAACAAATCATACATCAGTTTTCAAAATGTTTTACTAATTAATCATGTTTTTTGAAATAACCTTTGTTCTTCAAATGTAGGTTGTAGGTGGTTTTTAGGTGTTTTTCAACCAGAAAGACATCTCAGAATTATATTTAGAATAATATTTTAACCTCAGAAAGCTTTATAAGGATTTTTTTCTGTGCAGAAGTCTGCTTACCTTATTTTATGACTCAAACAGCTGTGCAGGGGTCAGGATGGTAATGGAATTGTGTTCCTTTCCCCCAAACCTACCTTCCAAATCCTGCCACCTTCCCCAAGCCTTTCTAGTTCCCCAAAACTTTCAAAGCACACCTTGAATCAGCTGGCTCTGCTCAGGACCTGCACGTGCATGTCCTCCAGCTCCGGGCAAAAGGCTCTGCGTGGTCTCCCTCAGATTTCTGGCCAACCCACACAAGCCAGAGCAGCTGGGAATGTTCCTGCTGGGAGCTGGCTGCCAGCCTGAGCCTGGCAAGTTGGCTGGGTGGTCACTTGGCACACGAGGGCCGTGGCACCGAACTCACCGGCGCTGCCCAGCTGAGCCTTAGAGGACCCTGTCCCTGCTGGCAGAATCACTCTCCCTGCTCCAGTGATGAAGATGGATTGGTCCAAGTGGAGCATCAAGTCTTCAGGGCCAAAAATAAGCTGGAAATGTGAGCTCAGGCCATCCTGGCCAACTCCTCCTCTGCACAGGCAGGACATCATCCCATGGGGGCCTTGGAGCACCTCTGGGCTTGCAGAAACCCCCAAACAAACTGTTCATGACATTTCTTTTGGCTCAGCTGCCATTTCTCTCCTTTCCAGGAGGATCTCTCCCCTCTATTAATACCTCTATAATCTTTTTAATTAAAATGAAATCTATTTTTGATACCTCACCACCACATCCAACACCGTATTCCCGAGTGAAGGACGTATTCCCTCCACTGCAGTGTGAGGCAATGTTATTTCTTGCACTGTATTTCCAATCAAGTTGGGCAACGTTAACTTGTCATTTTTTTTTCTTCATTAGTATTCAATGCTTTCATATCCTGGTTAAATCTTGATAGGAAAATATAAAAACATGTCAAGAGAGTGGTTCTGTTACAAATGGAGTGCAAAAATGATTTTGGAGAAAGCCCATTTGTGTGTGATTTCTAACCTAATTCTGCAAACCCTGGTGGTTTGGAGAGTTTAGCATCCAGAGGTTTGGGCGTTTGCCCAAACTAACCCTAAAAAGCAAACCTTTGGCCGCCTGCCTTTCAGTTGAGTGTGTGATATAAATAGCTGTGCTAGGAACAAACAAAGGAGGTATTGCATGGAGCAGCCAAGAGAGACCACGTGAGCCACTCCATCAGGCCAGGCTTTGCTATCCCAGTTGGAGATGTGCTCCTACTTTTTCCTGATATTCATGCAGTGATGACTGGGTGCCACAAGGCAGAGAGCCTTCAGTATTTTTATGCTTCTCCAGCTTCTGTGAAGACTCACCACTCAACTCCCCCAGAAAAAAAAACAAAACAATTAATTAAAAAAATGCTCAGTGAAGTCCTTCTCATGTTGGCTTTGGTGGTTTTGTTGTAGAGCTGCGGTTTCATAGGAAGAGGACCACCATGTTGTTGCAAGACCAGACCAGAAAAGAAGGGTTTGGACCTCCCTTGTCCCTGCACCTCTGTTCAAGTGAAAGGAGAATTGGTGTTTTCTTCAACATTTCACAGCTTTTTCTTTTGTCTTTTCCTAGGTTGGTTCATGGGATTGCCTGAAGTTCTAAATAAACCTTTATCTGTATACACAAGTTTAGCCTTGAGCAGGTAACAGCCTGGAATATATCTATCAGCTGTTGCAGAAATCTAAATCCTCAGGGAAATAGTGGAATCACCATCCCTGGAAGAATTGAAAAAACAGTAATTGTGGCACTTGGGGACATGGGTTAGTGGTGGCCTTGGCAATGCTGGGAGTCTTGATCTTAGAGAGCTTTCCCAACCTAAACAGTTCTGTGATTCCAAGATTCCATGAGGTCTTGTTATGACACCCTTAGTATCCATTTTTGGAGTGCTTTGGTCTGTATTTGAGTATAACTTTGGGTATTTTACTCTTCTAAAAGCCAGATCTTTGCATGAGAAAGCAATGCCTAAAAAACAGGAGCAAACACCAATTTGCCTTTGAAAGGCAGAAATTCCAGGGAAACCAAGTGAAATCTCACTTCCCTGGCAAAACCTCAGAGCATCCTCACAGCTCAGCTCACATCCAAATATTCGTGGGAGGTATAGGAAGAATCTGGCTGCTTTATCTACATCACCTTTCTCCTGTTGCCCCTTTCTTTGTGCCTGCTCCTCTTTGATGAAGATTTGCTGTAAAATTGCCACTCCACCAAAACTTTCTTTCCCTTGTGTGCCTTCCCTGACCCCTGCTCCTTCCATGTGGCAGAGCTGAGCAGACAGAGCCCTAAATCAGCCCAGCAGCCGTGGCTGGGGCGCGGTGCCTTTCCCTGGATTCCAGCTGGCGGCTGCTCCCAACTCCTGTTTTCCCAATTCCCGTGGAGCGTTCTCACGCTGTCTAAAAGCTGAGGGCTGATCTCCCAATAGAAACCCTGATGGATGATGGAAGGGCTTTTCCATAATTCCCCACTGCTAATCAATGACTGTGTTTGACATCCCGGCAGCTCGGCGTTGGAGAAGAGCTGTCGATAGTGCTGAAAGGAAAGGGGAAACTCTCACATCATTGATGGGAGTTGGTTGTTGATGTCATCACTCCTGTCACTCACTGATAAATACAGCCCACAGCCACTGCCCTCCAGTCTGTAGAGCCATGGATATGAAAATAAACATCAATAACTTGAAAATCACCGTGCAACTGAGGCGATGCTAACTCCGAGTGGTGATGAATCTTGGATTTTCTCCTGCCTAGTGCCATATTTCACCCTCATAAAGGACATGTGGGCAGTTGCCTGTGCCATTTGGGATAAAGCAGATATTTGGATTACAACGAGGGCCTGAATAACTGATGCCTTGTTCTCAAATTGCTTTATGGATGGACCAGTGTGTCAAGTGTGCATAATAATGGATGTAACAATATGTTGCCTATTTACTATGACAAAATTCTGATACCTTATCAATTCAAGCATTGCGCATTGGCCTTTCAGAGACACATTTTCTTGTGATCTTTTATTCACCAGCTAAGAGAGAAGTGTGAATGTGGGCCGTGTCCCTTTCCTGTTCTTTGGGGCCGGCTCCTGGAGCTGTGGTTTGCGGAGAGCAGCGAGCGGGAGCAGCCGCACCTGTGTCCCAGACAGCTGGCACGCGGTGCCCGAGCCACAGCCGCCATCTGTGCCAGCGCCACGCGCCGCTGACGCGACTTGGGGGAAGGCAGGAGCAAGAAAGTGACCTCACACCATGGCAGAGGTGGGTTTGGGCACTGAAATCTGCCATGGGTTGAGTGTCTGCCTCTCTTTTCTCGCTCTCTCACTGAAGCTGTTGCTGGTCAGACAATTACAGGCGTTCTGGGTGGATTTAAGGACACTGAGCACAGAGGGGATCTTCTTTTTGTAGAGCTTATATGGGATTGTTTGGGCTCTGAGCAACCTGGTTTAGGGAAAAACTTGGTTTAATTCCTTCCCATGGGGTTGGAACAAGATGATGTTTAAGGTCCCTTCCAACCCAAACCATTCTATCATTCTATGACTGAAAGCATCAGGTATCTTTCTGATACATAAAGAGATTGTTTTTCTATAGAAAATGTATTCCCCCAAAGAAACCTTTCACAATGAAATGTTCCCTTACCTGGTGTGGAAGAAAGAGCTCTGCAGCTCCCTGTAAAAGGGAGAGCCCCCCCCTCCATCTCCATGAACCCCTTCAAGTCTTCCTGGTCAGTGCCAATGGAAGGGTTTTCTACTCCATCCTGGAATCCTGGCAGCTCCTTGTTGCTGCCTGGCTTGTCAGGGCCTGAAATGGTGTCAGAGGACAACATCTGCACTTAGAGGTGCATTAAACAACGGGCCCATGGTCTCCCCTCTGGGATGCTCTTAGTTCTGCCAGGGTGGAGATTGCTGATGGTGGGGAGACACCATCAAGGCTTCTGTTCCTCTGTGGGTGTGATGACCAGAGTGACCCTCTGTCTCAGGGGCAGAAGCTCCCCAGAACAGTCCAAAGGTGGGAAAACAGAACTTTTCTCTCCACTCTTTTCTTTGTCTTTCCCTTGGATACAGCAGGACACCAGGAGGAAATTGTGGAGCTGTTCCCAGCCCTGTGTGGCTGTCAGTCCCCTCGGGGCGGGGGAAATGAGCTCCAAACAAATGCTTCTCTGTAGGTGCAATGCACATAAGTGCATTTTTGGATCATGGTCCAGGTCTGCATCCTTTGTGAGACCGGGAATGTGCCAGGATGAGTCGGTTTTTATCAGCCCAACACTTCTCCATTGAGCAGAGACAGAGTTGGGAGCACTGCACATCAAAACGAGGGGAATTAATGAATGAGAAAACCTTGACATTTACACAATTTAGGCATGTTACTTTTATTTAAGGGTTTTTTTTTTGTGGAAAGGGTGCAGAACCCTTGGTGAATAGACCTGTTAATGCCTCTTGCTTTTTGTGTTTGTATGTGCCAGGTCTAATAATTGTCACGTCAACCTAAGTGAGAAACATCCAGACACGTCCATGGGAGAAGCCGCAGGGCTTTAGTTCAAGTGACTCCTGTTCCTCCTGGGTGGGGAAGAGGGAAGGGCAATAAACAACAGGAATTTGTTGGTTTCTCAGCACCAGGGTTTATCACGTGTAAAAATACAGGACTTTGGAAGCCATTAATTATACATAAAGTCAATAACCAATCTTAATAGAACTTAAAGTGACAAAAGCGATGACATTTAAAAAAATCTGCTTCCCCATACCAGGAGTCTGTGTCCATCAGGGAAAGGGAAAAGGCTGGAAATGTGCTCTGGACACGCAGTAATTGCCACTGCCATTTTTGGATTTCATTAGAGAAAACCGCTTTCTGTGTAGGTAGATTAGGAAATGGAGAAATTCTGGATCACAAAGGTCAGGTCTGTGTCTGGGGTAACCTGCCCTGCCTGTCAGCAGCAAACAGAGGAATTTGGGGTAAAAAAAGTATGAGGATTTACTCTTTTGTGATATTTAAAAACTTACATGAGAACATATTTTAGCTGCACTTTTATTTTCCCCCTAAAAAATGAATGTCATAGTGGACAGATAGGAAAATAATAATGCTAATAGTAATATTAGTAATAGTAATTATTCCTCTGCACTGTTGCTGATTTCTAGAGACTGGGATCTGACCAAATCTGACAATAATTAATGTATCTGAATTTAGACTTGTGTTTCAGTTTGTAAAATTTATAAAAAATATATGTACCCTTGAAAATCCAAGCTTTAAAAGAAGTTCTAGTGCCCAATTTAGGCATTTATTCTAATTAATCTTATGCAAGGCGAGAAGGTCTACTATGAAGTCATCATTAATTTATATTCCTGCAGCACAGTTTATCTCATTTACTTTGTACCTTATTTTTTCATGGAAGATCAAGAACCAATTCTTGGCCATTATTCTTGACGGAATCCATTTGAAACGAGCCAGAGGAGTGAGAAAAGCGAGGCATCCACACATGGCTAAGCCTTGCCAGATCTGGACCTTTTTTTTTTCAGCTGCCTAATTGAGGAAATATTTTTTTGCTCTTTGTTTCCAAGGGGTGGGTGGGTTTGTTTGTTTGTTTTCTCAGGAGCGGGGAATTTCGGTCGGTCCTCGCCCTTGTTCCAGTTTGGAAGAGCAGGCGCAGGGGCTGTTAGCAAGTGACATGCCCAGGAATATAAAATAGCACTACATCTTTGGAGCTGTTTCCTGGTATTCCCCAGCATCCTTGTTTGTTATAATTTGAAAGGAGCTATTGAGCTGAAAGGAGGGACAAACAATCTCCAGGCGGACAAAGCCAGGGAGAGCCGGCGCGGCCAAATTTCCATGAAACACTCGTGTTCCAATTCATATTTAAATGCGCTCCAAAGCAGCTGGACAACCTTTCTGTGGCCGGCCACAGCTGAGCGTTGTAGCCAAGGAGAAATCACAAGCAATTTGCTGAGAGCAGATGAAAGGTGTGTGTGTGTGTTTCTGTCCTTTTAGTGCGAGAGAATAAACACTGAGCTCACACAGGATGTCAAGATGTTGGGCAGAGTTTAAGTGCAGCACAGCAGATTCCCAGGGCTGTGGATTGGCACCATTTCCTCTGAAGTCGTCCAGGTTATGCTGATTTACAGTGGCCAAAGATCCACACAAATACGGTTGTTTCTGTAACTAATTTCAATGCCCTTCTGCTTAATGATTTTTTTTTTTTTGAGGGAAATTATTGTTTCTTACAAATGTGCCTAGGCAGCGACCACTCTATTAAATAAACATTTAATTTTTGAAGGGCTGAATCCTGAAGCTTTTATTAATTTAAAACTCATGCAGGACCCACTTGGAGAAAGAGTAAGCCTTTTTCCATATCCTAAACTAACCTCGGGCTACTCCAGTCTTCAGCAGATCCCCATTGTAATGGAAAGTAGCCCAAATTCTCCCTAATTTGTATCTTGCTTGTCTGTAACTGAGTCACCTTGGAGCAGGAAGGTGCTTTTGCAGTCCCCTCACCACACTGCTCTACTCAAGGTGCCAGAGAGGGCTCTACACCTCCTAAAAACCACTTTTTCCTGAGGTTTGCTCTTCCAGAGGCTGCGCTGGCATCTTTGAAGGCATTTTGTCTACAACCACTTGGTGCAGAGCATCCTTTGTGCAAAGAGAAGCAGATTTCTCCAGGTCCAAAAGAAGTTTATCCTCAGTGCAAACAGGCATTTGCCCTAATTTATCGGGAGATGTTTCTGCAGGTTTATTGTGAATGAGTGTTACCATTTGCTTTGAACAGAGTTTAATGTACTTTAGAGGCCTAACTTAATTTTTCTTTGTCCTTGAGTCTCTGCACTGCAGCCACTTTTATTAAGAAAAATATCAGGAATTACTAAGAATGGTAAAAAATTACTTCTCACAGGAACTGGGTCAGGTTAAAGAGTTTGTTGCACAACATTCTTTACTCTCTTTCCCTGCTATTCTGTTTTAACCATGTATGAGCTATTTGCTGCAGAAATCAAGGAGGGTTTGGTTGATTCTGCTTCCCTTTAAGTAGATATTTCTCAAACTATCTCTTCCCTGTTTGAATGTCTTTTTATGTCACATTAGAAGAAGTGTGTGCAGTTATTGGGCAGGAGATTGGGCTTTCCCTCTGGTTTTTGCTGAGGTTGGAGTGTGGGAATGGTATCTGTGATGATAAAAAGATGCTGAGAGTTCCTATGGCACTAGAAATATTAAAATATTCAAGAACTGGAAAGAATTAACTGGCAGGAGTTTTACACCCCAGTATGAAAGGTAAAACCAAGAGAGAATTTTCCTGGCCTTACTCTGACACTGTGGAAGGCAGGAAAAGGTGTTTGTGGCTCCAGCTTTGTCCCTGAGCTTCCAGCAGCCACCACCCATTCCAGGCTCTGGGACAGAGACAAGGAAAGTGCAAATGACTGAGAATCCCAGAATCCCAGACTGGGTTGAATTGGAAAGGGCCTTAAAACTCATCTCATTCCACCCCCTGCCATGAGCAGGGACATCTTCCACTAGACCAGGCTGCTCCAAGCCCTGTCCAGATAAATCAAATGGATAAATCAGATGGATCAATCAGAGGGATTAAAAAAAAATGGATAAATCAAATGGATAAATCATCCTATTCAGTGGTGCTGGGTTGATGGCTGGACTTGATGATCTTGAAGGTCTCATCCAACCTGGATGATTTTGTGAATCTGTGATTTAATTGTCCAGGATGTTTAATATTTATGCACAATTCTGTATCCAGGGTTTTCCCTGAAAAGCTGTGCTGTAAACTCCTCATCAGCCCTCAAACTATTTCTGTGTCTGATTACCACACATTCACTCAAAATCTTTTCCTTTTCTCTTGACAAACTTTATTTTCTCTGCTCCCCTTCTACTACTGAAGATATTGTAGACTTAAAAACTCTGCAATCAATGGCTGACTAATATTTTCTTGGTTAATTTTTGTGGTTTAGCTGCCCCATCTATAAGTCTACAAGAGGAACAGTCTAAAATAACTATTATTCAATTTATTGCTTGAATATAAAATTAGACAAACGAGCCATTACCTTCCAGTTGGATGAAAATGTGGCTGGGTGGATTCTCTTTGTCTGGCCATGGTGCTCATCAGGAAACACTCAGTTATTTTTGGATGGCTACCCCAAATTCCTTGCTTTGGGAATTAGAGCTTTGAGAGAAACTTGAGTAGCTGTTTCATCCAGCAAGGGATATTTCTCCAGTAGGAGCACAATAAGCCCAGGACCTGCCTCTGGAATTGGTTGTTGTACACAGTGGGCAAAGTGAAGCTATGGAAAATAAAAAAAAATAAAGGAAAACTCAACTTGTGCCTTAAAACCAGAATTTGGCTTCTCCAGTAGTTAAATGGACCCTGATGCCTCCTGCAACACTTTGCATTGCAAATACTTTATTTTGATTTATTTGGAGAGTGGAGTAGGACTGAAGGGGCCAGCAGTCTCTCTGCTGATTTTTGATGAGGTTAAAATTCAGTATCTGAAGTTCATTTTTATTAATAACTAATTTTCTGGCCAGGAAAATCTCTGTAGAGAAAAATTAAATAATAAAACAACCCAGACAGGAAGAGAAAAAAACCCCAAACAATACAAAGACCTCACAATTGACTATTAACTTGGAACATTAATGATAAATATATTATCCTCCTTCAATACTTTTTGTCTTGGGATATGTGATTTCCCAAGGACAAAATCAGTCAAAACTACCTTTGGCTTCCAGAGTTTTCCATGGAGCAAAGTGATTACATGGAGTGAATATACTGAATTTATGGTTCAACTTGGTTTTACACAAATAAAACCTTGAGTGAGTGTTCTCAGCTTAAGAAAATTGGACCAAATTGCTGAATAGAAAATACAATTCTTCACGCATTTTTGCCTTTAATAAACAGAAATCTTTACCTAAGGGAGGAATTGATCTGGATTTGGTGCAAATAATTAAATAAAATAGAGAAATTATGAAGCAAAGCATTACCTTTTATTTGAAAGGCAAATGGAAAATAAATGTCTGAGAAAGGCAGTGAGCTTGCTCAGTGTTTTCCATTCAAACTCTTCTTCAGTTTATATTGAAGAAACAGGGTGTTTATTGTATTTTCTTAATAAGTGGTTTCAAGATGGAAATAATGTCACTAAAATCAGCACAATTAATTGTACAGAGCTACAGTAAAAACTATATTGGCTGCCAGGATTTGTCCTTAAAATAGACATTTAATTTTGAACATCACCAAAAATTTGCAGTTAGACTGGGGTCCATCCCAAATCTCTGCTGGGAACAGCCATCAATACTGCAGGAATTTGGCTGTGATTGACATGAGACCACCCAACTACATTAATTCCCCCCTAAAATGATTTCACTGGCATCCCTGATGTGGAGACAATTCCTACGAGGAGAAGACCTGACCCATGGAAAAACTCTCTGCTGAGCCTGTGACGTCAGTGACCTCGCTGTAAAACAGAATAATCAGTGCTGGCATCGGAATTCCCATCTTCAGAAGGAATATGGAGAAGATGTAATGCAGCATCGAGCACATTTTGTTGTGCTTTTCTTTTGCTCTGCCTCTAACCTGATACCAAGGGACCTCTTCCAAACAGGTGGCCAAAACTTCAAGGAACTGTCCTTTTTTTTTTCTAATGGATGTTTGACTTAAAGCTTGCAGAGAAACCTTTTGAAGATGCACGAGTGAATTATTCACTTAAAAGTGGGAACACTCCCTACCAAATCCAACAGGGATAGGTAATTTGATAGATGACTTCACCTAAATGATACTAGCATGTTTCTTATCTCCCTGCCATCAGGTTAAGAGCTGTTGTGCATAACTTTCTTAACCTTAACCTCATCCGTTCATCTCTTGGGGCCTCAGATTAGTGCAAGGGATAAAGGAAAATCAATGCCGAGTTTGGTTCTGGTGAATGTTTATGTCTGTATGCAAAGGAAGAAGGGGGGAGAGCTTGAAACCATCCCTTCCCAGTGAAAGATTTTAATTAAATTAGGTCTTAGAAATGTGGAGTGTGATCTTTGCAGTGTTTTGATTTCGCTGAAGATTATGACCAGACTTGCCAAAACCAACTGCGAAGTCTCCCATCTGTGAACCCTGAATCCGATACATCCCAGGGAAGGAGCCCGGGTGCTCCTGTTTACATTCCTGAAGTCTTTACAAACAAGGAGAACAATATCTGCTCTTTACAGATTACTGTGCTCAGGTTCCTGTGTACAGCACGAGTGACCTTTCCGAGCTGGGCAATCTTTAGACACTCAGCGCCCAGGGCTGTGGAAAGCTCGAGCTGTATCAGCTTTCCAGGAGTTCATTTTTTACACCAAGGCTGGTTTTTACAGTATCCAGCTGCCCGATGTCAAGTGATGGAGTTTGGGTTGTAAAACAGGACCTTTCTCCTATGGAAAGACATAGATTCTCCCTACTGCTGGGAAAGTGTGTGTTGTGCACCATCAAGCTGAAGTTTGTGCTGTCTCCTCTCTGACTCCTCTTTATCTGTGCTTAACCTGCTCTCTGCATCCCTTTCTTTACCAAAGGCATCTTTATATCAGTAAAGAGAGAGGTAGCAGGTGTAGCACCTCTGGATTGTGTCCAGATGGGTCTGGAGTATCCCCAGAGAGGAAACTCCACAGCCTCTCTGGGCTCTGCTCAGGGCTGGGCACTGCCCAGGGCAGAAGTTCTGCTCCTGTGCAGGGAATTGCTGGGATCAGCCCCTGCCTGTGGTTCTGGGGCCATTGCTGGGCACAGGAGCAGAGCCTGGGCCCTGCTCAGAGCCCTCCCTGTACACAGGGACACCCAGGAACATCCAGGATCACCCAGGAACATCCAGGGACACCCAGGGACAGACAGGGACACCCAGAGACACCTGGGGACACCCAGGGACACATAGGGACATCCAGGGTCACCCAGGGACAGACAGGGACACCCAGAGACACCTGAGGACACCCAGGGCTGAGGGCCCCTCTCAGCTGGGGCTCCTCTCAGGCTCAGCAGCCCCAGCTCCCTCAGCCTTTCCTGGGCACTGAGATGCTCCAACCCTTCTGTGCTCCACAGGACTTGGAGGTGTGGCAGCTTTAGCACATCCAGTAAGTTCTTTTCATAGAATCACCGAGGCTGGAAGAGGCCTCTGAGCTCATCAACTCCTTTTATCCATCTCCAAACCATTGTAAAAGTGTGCACAGAGCCCAGCCCAGCTCAGCCCCTCTTCCCTGCTGCTCCTGGGCCCAGTGCCTGTCTGGTGGCCCAAAGCAGCTTCTGTCAAGGAAGGTTTTGTACATTCCTAAGGAAAAAGCCTCGAGGTCATTTTAATTTAGGTGGTTTGAACACATAAAGCAGCACATGTCAGTGCAATGATGATCTTGGGTGAGGATCTGTTTTCCTTGAGCGTGTGGGGGATACAGCAAAGTGGTGGAGGAAAACAAGTGCCTGAAAAAGGTCTTTTAGCTCCTTGAACAGGGGAGAATTATGCAGGGAAGGATCAATAAATCAAGCACTGGATGGGCATTCATTAGCTTGGTTTTGGGATAACACCAGTTCTTCCCAAACACACTTTGCTTTCACTGCAACAGCTTTTCTACTCCAAATGCCCTGTGGTAAATTCTGCCATGCAAATAAGGACTAAACCTTCATTTTCATAGGGTAAAGGCCTATTCCCTTAGAAGACACCTGAAAAAGAAGTCTTTTGCTGTGTAAGCTTAATTTTAGTGTATTGATGGATCTCCTGGAAACAGAAGTCAGAACAACAGCCAAGTTTGCAGCTTGGCTCAGAGTTTATTTTCTGCTGAAAGAAAGGTGAAAACAAATATAGAAAATGTATAATCCAGGTTCTATCATGGAATTCAGGTATGCAGCTATTACAGAGGGATAATTAATGTCTCTGATATCAGTGTTCTGCCTCTCCAAACCCGAGTGTTACTGGTTAGGGGGAGCCAGGTAATGATAGAAACATCCTGTGAGATTGTAACCCAAGCGTTCTGGTGGTTGAACTTGAGGAAAGGGCACATATTATCAGCTGTATTTTGCTCTCAATTCACTCCAGGAGACGGTGAGCAAAGTGGTCTAAAACTGGGCGATCAATAATTTGTGTAGTGAACACGGTGCGCCGTTAAGAGGTCTAATCTTTAGATCTCTTCAAACGTCAGGTGAGCCGGGAGAGCGAGGACTACCGAGGAGGAAGCGACCTGAGGCGCAATTTGGGAGAACAAAGGCTGAAAGCGTTGTTGAACTGCTTTAATTTGCATTAGAAAACCTGATAGGTCACAGAGCCCGGCTGGTCATTTGTAAAGAGTTTGTTGTAAGAAAAGCTTGTGTAGGGATGGAATTGATCCAGCTGCAGAGCCAGGGACACCTTCTGCGGGGTATCTGCTGCTGTGCATCCTCCTGCAGTCAGGGCTTGGGTTGCAGATCAGAACTGGAGGTTTCCAGCTACCGAAGCTGCTCATTGCCTCCCCCAAATTGCTGGAAGTGCTGGAAAGAACTGCTTGTGGAAATTCATAGAGTCAGAATATCCTGAGGTGGAGGGGACCCACAGAGATCATCGAGTCCAGCTCCTGGTCCTGCTCAGGACACCCCAAAATCTCACCCTGTGCCTGGGAGTGTTTTCCAAGCTCTTCTCGAACCCTGGCAGACCTGGTGCCATAAATGCTACCTCAGGGAACCTGTCCCAGTGCCCCACCACCCTCTGGGGGAAGAATATTCTGCAAACAAGTGACCTCAGTCAGCTGAGAAGAAACACTTTTGGAGGTCCTGGTATTTAAAAGAAAAGCACAACCCAGTAATTCCTGTGTCAGTGTTTTACAACAGGACAAAGAAATAAAGTTCCTTGGTGTTACAGAGAAAATAAAGTAAGAGACACCAACTCAGCTTTGAAGGTTGAACTGGGCTTTACCATTCTTAATTAATCTATTGAATAATTTCACAGAATCATAGACTCATCCAGCTCCACCAGGCCAGAAAGGGCTGTTGGAATCACTTAAGGTGTAACGTGAACCATAAGATTTTCCAGAATTGCTGAATTTGTTTGAATGGAATTTTAATTTAATTTAATTAAGTTAATCTTTTAGGGAGAAAACTTAATCTCAGTTTCAAACCAATGGGTTCACTCCTGTGAGGGAATAGTCCAGGGAAGAATTTTTCTTGAGTAAAGGACTAAGTAACTTGAATAGCAATGATATTGCCTTTGTCTCCTTGTGCTGTTTAAGTGGTGATTAGGTCTGAACTTGACTTTTAAGGCAAAAAAACACTTCCAGGGGTGACTCCCCGAGAGAGAAGAGCTTTCAGTACTGTAGGTCTGAGTAGATTAACAGACTGTCTATTAACTGAGGGAAGAAAATAAGAAGGGAAAGAGGAAAAAGCCAAGGAGAGAGTAAAACTTGGAATTGGAAAAACAATCCTTGTTCCAGATGAAACATTTCATTATATATGATGGGTTTAAAGGCAGTGTGCCCAATGACTTTGTATTTAACAAGGCATTGTGTGAAACATGGCATTGTTCCTTACAGGAAATAAAGAACAAGAAATCTCCTTATTTCTTCCATACTCGTGCTGAAAGTGGTGTGAAGTTGTGATGGGGAAGTAATCACTCCAAAGCGCAGCAGCCTTGAGCTATTTCCTTTTGGAGCTGCACAGCTTTATCTAAAAATGAGGCTGCTTGGGCTGGAAGGATGTTCTGACTCCCACAAGTTGAGCCTGGCTTTATTTTTTTTTTATTGCAAATTTTTATTAAATATCTTTAGTGTACTGACATAATTCAAACCTTTGCTCGCAGGGAGGTTTTAATGCCCCTCTGGGGAGAGCTTGGGCCAAAACCTGAAAGTGCTGAGTATCTGCTACCACCTCCAAATTCACACTTCTCACTTTCTGTGCTTTTCTCCAGAAGTTTTATGCTTGAGCCTTCTCATTGTCACGCTCCATTGCTAAGTCAGCTGGACTGGATGCAGAAAACAAAATCCCAGACTATTCTGAGTTGGAAGAGACCCAGAAGGATCATCAAAGTCCAGCTCCTGAAAATGCTAAAAGACCTGTGGGCTAGTGGAGGAGTCTTGGACTTGGCTGAGCAAACAGACAAAGAGAGTCTGCCCTAAACTTTGGGCTCTTGGTTTGAGGGTGGCCAATATCACAAACTGAGAGTGTCTGAATATCTCATATCTTGAATGTTTCTTATCCTGAATATCTCATGCCCTAAGTCCTGAATTCTGCTGCTTGGTGTGAGGAAACACCTCACTGACAGGTTCAAAGAGTATATCCCCTAAAATGATGTTTTTCTAGAAATTATTTGTTTGGGGTTTTGTTTAGTTAAAACTTGAGCAGTCTGTGAATAATTCTTCCTTCTCAGCTGTATTGGTCTCCACCTGCTCCTGAGATGCTCTTTCAGGCAGTAGATCAGGGCAGGAGCATTGCAGGAGTGGAAGCAAAGAACTGATGGGCATTTTCCCTTCATTTTCCCTCCCTTTTTCTTTTCCTCTTACTGAAATCCGGCTCACTTTACCTTTTTTTATTTTTTTTTTTTTTTCTTAATCACCGACAAAATTTTTCTACATTTTCTGTCCAGTCATCCCCAAGTTTGGTGCCTGTACTTTGTTGCTGTGCTTTCCTCGTGCTGGCTGCACAGCACAGAGCATTTGGGAGAGCAAAGTTTGCTGGAGAGTGAGCCTGAAACAGCTGCGGGGCTGACAACTGAAAGGCACAAGTGGGGACAAAGCAGAGCAGACGGAGCGATGTGGGAACATTAACACTTGGGAGGGACTCTATTGCTCCCTCCCCTCTTCCTGAAGAAGGGAAAGAAGTTGGGGCTTTGTCCAAAAAAGCACTTAAGCGTTTGCTTGACCTTAAAACATGTGAAAAGATTCTTTCTATCTTCACCCATTCCTGTGGTTTTCTGTTACTTGGTTGTGCATTTAATGGAATAAATGTTCATCTCTTTGATGCTGTACTTAAGGAAGATGAACCACGTTTTTCACTCCCTGAAAATGCGAGAATCTGTTTGTTATGTCACAGCTGTGCCAGCAGATTTCCAGGAAACTGAACACGGTGGGTTTGTGTTTAGTATTCGGGAGGCTGCAGCACCCCTTGATTAGCAGGGAAAGTTATCACATGGAAAAAGTGTGGAGAGATTGTTTTGATCTCATCTTGCACCGGACTGAGAGAGGAGAAGGATTAAAGTGTCTTAACCATAAAGCTTGGCAGCAGTTGTGGAGAGCAAAAATGAAAATAGTTTAAGAGAACAGTGCAGGCAATAACTCACTTGGGGGGTCGGCAGAGGACCAGAAGAAGTGGCCAGACTGACATTGCTTGGTTTTATTAACTCATCCATAATTAGCCCATAGCTTAGATACAATTTAGCTTGTGCCATATGGGCTAATATAGTGCTGAAAGTTACCCCCCATGCAGGTGACAGTCTGTCACACTGAAGGAAGATTAGCATAAAACAAACAACAATGCGCCCTTAATGACAGTGGCACCATTTGCCACGCCATACTTGAGGATGGGGAAGCACAGCCATTATAACCCAATCTTCAAGATTTTATTAAGTAGAAATAAAAGCAATGTGCACACAGACCCCCCCCTTACAGCCCAGTGAATCCTTCCTTCAGCTCACAGGCAAATCCGTTGTGTATTTGTTGTTTTGTTTTTTTTTTTTTTAAGATATTCAATTTTAATTTTTTTTTATTTTAATGGTAAAAATACTTAATGTAAGTATTTATTCATAGCTTTGCTGGTATTCCTTGGAACAGTTTGCAGAATTATATGTTCCAAGAAAAACATATTGGGCAAATGCATCCTGATGGTTCATGCCTTGATAAAGGTCGAACAGAGTTGTTCTTAAACTCAAATAAAAATGAGAAATCTCCACTCTATGTGCTCATCAACTCGATTAGAACTTCTTAGAGTAGATATGAATCTAACAAACAGCAATGGTGCAACTGTGCAGGCAGCACATGTTTGTGAGGAGAATTTATCCTGCAAAGAAAGTGAGCCACTGTCTTTAGTGATTCCCCTTTATTGAATAGGAATTGCTCCAGTAAAAGGATCCCCACACGGTGTTGAGCGGTCCTGCATTTATGGTAATTCACCCGCGTATTGCCAATATTTTCCTTTTAAATCAAGGAGGAAATTTTGTGCCAGAGCCTTTCCCAAACTGTGCTGAGCTCCTGACACAAAGCAGCAGAAGCCATTAGCATTCTCAGTTAAGGCTGATCAGTCGTGCTGTTGAACCATTTCTTCTCTTCCTCCCAACATATTTGCTTTCCTGTGTTTCCCAGATAAAAGGGAAGCTCCCCCTCCACTAAGTTTTCCGGACTTTTCTTTTGAAAGGCAGCCTGCTCATTTTAAATATTTTAAATGAAGTGAGTTTTGCTATGCAGACAGGAGCTGGCTTTTTTTTTTTCTCCCAGCTCTCATCGGCTATTTATGTGACTCCATGGTTTTCAAATGGTATAATGCTGGAGGATGCCAAATGTCCTGCCATTTAATAACCAGTAGCATACAGAGCTCTTTTCAAAATGCCACCGCTCTGAGCATCTGTTGTTATTAAGTAAGATGATCAAATTTTGTGCAGGACTTCAATTTTGCTTTTCACATCACTTATAGAGCAAGAATAATATGCAGTCTGTGTATAGAACTAATGTGTTGGGCTCATTGAGCCAATTGCTGGGTTTTGTGTTCTGCTTTATTGCAGACTGTAAAATAAACTTTGGCCTTTTTTAATAAATGTTATAAAAATGCTCTGTGAATCAGGAGAGTGTCAGCAATTAAAGCCATTTAACATCATAATAATTAAAAATGCAACACTCCAGCGTAGTCAGCGCTGGCTCACATAAAAAGCCACATTGTTGGTCCTTAATAATTACATTATTTGACAGACATGCTGAAGAAGAGGGAAAGGTGCACGTTGTTAGGATCAGATGAGCAACTAATCCTTATTGTTCCTGGAAATTGCTGTAGCATCCTTTACTACCCCTGCTTTCAGCTAACAGATGTGCAGGAATGTCCGCGGCTCTCCATCGCTTTTCTCTCCAGCAGAATCTGACTGACAACACCACCACCAGGGAACAGCTGGGCCGAAGCACATCATATTCTGCTGCTCGGGAAAGAAGCTGATTAGGCTGTGGAGTGCCTAATTGGGGAAGATGCCCCTCATTTTCCAACTATAAAATTCAGAGAGTGTAGAGCAGAGGGGAGCGGCGGGGCCGGGAAGAGCTGCGAGTTTGTCCCGCAGCACAACTGGACCTTTCAGTGAGGCTTTCACAGCTGTGCTTTGGGGCTGTGCCCGAGCTCAGAGCTGTGCAGGGCCAAATTTTTGAGAAGAGATTTGATTCAGGCATAATAACATTTAAATTACACCCCTGTATCTCAGCCTGTTCCCCCTGCTTTTCCTAAGTCTGCAGAGGCGGAAGGGCAGCTTTCCCCATGGTGTTTGTTTTTGTCATGGAAAAATAAGGCAAAAAGGAAAAAAAAACCCACAAATTTTACAGGTTTAGGTTGTTTTTATTTTTTTTTTTTCATAAATATTGGAAGTGTGGGATTATCATTGCATTGGAGGTGCTATAGAACCAATGTCATCTTCAGGTGAGATACAGAAGTTTTGGTTGCAGGATTGTGGATCCTAAAGGGAACGGGGTCTAAAGAGATTTGGAGGAGCATCCTCATTCTGACCTCTGGAAATCCTAGAAAACAGTGAAAAATTACTTTAAGCATCCTGAGGAGACAATTTGCTTTCTCTGTTTTCCTCCAGTGTCCAAGAGCTTCCTCTGTTCTTCTCTCTGTCTCTGGAAATACCCCCAGGCTGTGGCACGTGATTTTTTTTGTTGTTTACTTCATTTTCAAACCTGTTGGGGTTTGTTTTTAAAATGTTATTAATTACAGGGACCCCAATCTTGCACTGTAGCAATGGGGACTCAGATGGTAGAGTTTCCTTTTAATAAAAAGTACTAAAAGGAACTTCCAATCAGATCTTACAAGGCCTTGTATCAAATACCAGTGATGCTGGGAATATTCTAGGGTAGAATAATATCATCTGGAATGAAAATCTCATTTCTCTGATTTCTCTTTGAAAAACCATGTAGATATGGTGCCTGGGGACATGGTTTAGTTATTGGTTAATGGTGGACTTGATGATCTTAGAGGTTTGTCCTTAAAGATTCCATGATTTTCTGATTTTTTTCCTTCACCTTGTATATTCTGAATTTATTTTAATCACCTCTTGTAAACAGTATTTGCTGTTCTCCTTAGAAACCAATGATTCAGCTGCATAGGTTTGATGTTGGGATACAGAAATAACAAAGATTTGGGAAGTTCACAATAAGTGAGTTAAATAATGTTAAAACTATTCTGAAGGCAAACAAATTAAAAAAGTTCCTGAGGCCATGGCAAATTTTTTAAATCCTCACAGGTGTTGCCTACAGGACCTTTGGCAGATTTGTTCCCCCCAAGGTGGGAGTGATGGGGTCAGCACATCCAGTGGCCAGCAGCAATGTCTCCAGTGAAGTTTTGGGGCAAAGGAGCAGTGACACATCCCTAAATCCACTCACAAATATTTTAAAAGCAGTGAAAGCACCTGAAAGGGCAGAGCCCCATGAAAACCTTTCAACCTTAGACATAATTGGTATGTGAGTAATTATTTTAGTCCAAATATTAACCTTAAGTTCTAAACAGATGGTAATTTTGGAAGGAAATAGCCATAATTGTGGGACAGAAAGGAATTTGATTTGCAGTACTGGACATGAGTCTTGAGCACCTGAAGAGTTTTTAGGTGAAAGTATAAAAGAAGCACATTATCCCCTGATTAACCTGAATCAAATAAGGGAAATAGAATTCCATCTGCCATCGAAATCATAAATAATAAATGCATTATTAAATCAATAAACAGAGTGAAACAATGAATTTTAGATCTTATGTTGTGATTAGAGCCAGCTCTTTCTTTGGGACATATTAAACCATATTCACAGCACATTCCATTTGGGCTTTTTAATAGGTGATCTGTTTCTTTTTCAGGAAGTTCACATGAAGTTTCTGAACCTCCACTTTGCCCCGTGGGGAGAAGCAGCCCGGAAATAAGGTGAAAGTGTTCTGAAAGAAATGAGGAAATCTCAAAAGGAAAAAAAAATCACACATTATAGAAATCCTGGTAAATAAAATATAACCAAGGAGCAGCATGGGAAGCATTTAACCCACTGCACACCAGAATTTCTGTGCTGGCAGCACATGGAATGAGGGATGAGGAATGTTAGGGAGGATGGGTCTGTGCATGAATTACATCAAATTCCATGGAAATGCTAATGATTAACAATAAAATAACAGCCAACATATTGCAGCAGGGAGAGAGACATCAAACCAGTGGTAGTTGAGGCCTTCATGGCAGCTGATTCTGTGTAAGGATTAAGAGTAGTATTTCAGTAAGAAAAATAACACAAATTCCTTGAAGGTTCAGTTTTGGAAAGCTGTGGCAGCTCAAGAGGCTTCTGTTGTACAATTCTGCATTTTTATGGCCAATGAAATTCCAGAACCTCCCTTGCTCTACAAGAAATCTAAAGGAGAACTTAATTTTATTGTTACAGATCTGTTAATTTATGCTTTGGAGCATCTGTAGGACCAGATCCAGAGATCCCTTGGGAGATCTGCTCTGATGAGACCAAATTGGACCCTGCACCTTTTGAGTTTCTTCCAAGTGTGTTTTACAAAATCAGAGTTTTTTTCTCAGATTTGAAAAACGACATTTTCATTCCAGTCCATGACCTCTGCCTCGAAACACAACAGGTCATTGAGGAGCTGAGGAGTTCTGTAAAGGTGAAGAAGCTAAAGCTCATCCCATCCCACCTCCTGCTGTGGACAGGGACACCTTCTGCTATCCCAGGTTGCTCCAAGCTCCATCCACCCTGGCCTGGGACACTTCCAGGGATGGGACAACCACAACTTTTGCCTTCCTGGCTTGGCTCCATCCTTCTGGTGTCCTCCTGCTGTTCTTGCCAACAGGGAAACCCCAGAATCCTCCTGCCCTTTATGTGTAACATGCACAAATCTCCTGAGTGGTCGTGTTCACCATGAATTCCTGCACCTCTTATAAATTATTGGTTTTGCCCATTGTCAAGATTTGGAAACGATTTATGGGTGCAGTTTTTGCAGCAGGACTGAAGCCTCTGTGGCCTCTCTAGGTTAATTCCATACAGACTGTCTTGGCCAGCTCAAAACCCACAGCTCTTGGTGTTTCTGCCATGGCTGGGTTTTCATGAACTGCTTCAGTAAAGCTGATATTTTTTTAACATAATTTTTCATAGACTCATAAAATTCCCTGAGTTGGAAGGGACCCATCAGGATCATCGAGTTCAAGCCCTGGCCCTGCACAAACACCCCAAAATCCCACTCTGGGCATCCCTGGGAATGGTGTCCAAATGTTCCTGGAGCTCTGGCAGCCTCGGGGCTGTGCCCATTCCCTGGGGAGCCTGGGCAGTGCCAGCACCCTCTGGGGGAAGAACCTTTCCTGATCTCCAACCCAAACCTATCTATGGAAATATTAAAACTCAGCATGTAGAATTACACTTGGACAGCAGAATTTCTGCCACTCCTTTATGGTAAAGCTGCAGAAGGAACAGGATGTTTTCTTGGTTCATCACGGGGATGGATCTCCTTTACAAAGGGATTTTGGCTCCTTTTTGGGCATCTCTTGCTTGCAAGCACCTCCTTCTAAATCCCTTCTGTAACCAGCACTGGTTCCTGCTACTCCTTTCACGCTATTCCTTCAGCTCCCATTCCCCTTCTCCCACAGCCACTTTCATAAGTGCTGACAGTCTCACTGAATTTAGAGGACACGAAAAATCTTGACATTCAACTTGTCAACATTTCTGTCGCCGAGCCTGTGTTCCCATGACTTATTTTTTAATGCAAATCAGAAGATGATTAGCTGCTTTCTCTCTTCATTGTGTTTATTTTTGCTTGTTCTTTGGGCTGTTTTTCATGCCTCATCTTGGCTGAATTCTCTCCCATTTTTCTCCCTTCCTGCGCGTTTCTGCTCTTGTTCTGTTCTCTGCCCTTTGTTCTCAGTCGCTGTTTTCCCCCCTTTTCCCTTTTGTGCCTCTCTTGCATATTTTGTGGTGCTCTATCATCTCTGTTCTTTGTCTTTACTTTTCTTTGTCTTTTCATTTTGCCTATCTTTGTTCTGTGTCCTCTTTGGTGTCTCCCTGTTCTTTGTCTTCTCTTTTTCCTTGTTCTTTCTTTTCCTCTGTCTGTCTCTTTTTATGATTCCCTTTTATCTTCGTTGTGTTCTGAGTAGGTTTGTCTTGATCTTTGTCTTTGCAGAGAACGTGCTCAAATGAAGACAAAACACGCCATTCAAACAGAAATTGCTTATTAATTATAACATGGAAACACTGCTGAAACCCAAGCCTCCCACAAAGCCAAGCAAACCAACTCACAGGAATTTTCAGGCCATCCTGTATTTTTCTGGGCACCTGGGCTGCATGTAGGGCCCCGTGGTTGAACACCCAGCACCTAAACCCCGTCCTATCCCACTCCTCTCTCTCTGACTCTCAGTCCATAAATCCACCCTAAACTTTATTGTTGACCCATGAAGACTTGGCTGTAAAATAACCAAAATGAGGTATCTGGTTATGCAGCAGCTATGAGTAAAAATGTGTATTTTGGTCTCCAGTATGGAATCTACACGATCTCCATGTCCCAAGTGTTCCCCTTCCTCCTGTGGTGAGGGCTATAATTTACTGCAGATGTCTCTGACCTACATCATCAGCTCCAAGTTATCAGTTGCTGCTAGAAGGAATGGTTTAATTTACTAACCAGCTCTGCTGGGAACAGGTATCTGCTGCAGCCATGTGAAAGGCAGGATTTTGTGGTGCACTTGGTACACAGTCCTGAGCTATTGTTGTCAATTCTTTCATATTTGAGAAAACAAAGCATCTTAAAAATGTGGAAAAAGAAAAATCACAGGCAGAGGTATTTTGGTAAAGAAAGTTCTTTTTGGTCCTGAAATAAATCTTTATGTGATCTCTTTGAGGTTTGAAAAGATTAGTATGATCTCAAAGTTTAAGCTCAAAAAGGAAAAGTTCACATTAAAAAAAAGTTTAGCTTTTTGTTCATTTTCCCACCCATTTCTCCCTTCTAATAATTCATGGAAATCTCTCTGCATGTGTGATGTTCAATTAATCCCCATTAAAGCCTTGGCTGAAAACCAAACCCCAGATCTTGGAGTTTGCCCTGTTGCTGCTTTCACCTTCTTTATTGTTTCTTCCTTCATTTACTTGTCCTCAGGAGGGCCCTGAGAGCCACATCCCATTCTCAAAGTATAGAATGGATGAGTTGGTGAAAATTCCCCAGGGAAGAGGGGCTGGGTGCTTCGAGGACCCTGTGCTGGGTCACCACTTCCCAGGGATTTAAGGGACTTTTCCTGCCCTGCCTGCCTTTCCAGGCTGCTTCTCTCTCCCTGTACCTTTGCTGTTAAATTGTCACTCTCCTGGCCAGGCTGTGGTATATAAATAGAAATCTCATATCTTCTACCTGCTGTGCTCTGGGGAAGCCCCAGCACACCCAGCACATCACAGCCCTCTGCAAACCGGCTGTAGGACCCGGCCACAATATTGCAACAAATAACCTGGCTCTGATGTGAATTGTCTGGAACTGGGAAATGCTGCAGGTTCCCAGGAGGCTGCACATTGAGCCAAGCCCAGGGTGGGTTCATTGTGCCTCTTCCTCCTCGTTGCTGTCTCTACCAGCATCCCTCGCTGTGCTGGTGGATGCAGAAGTGGTATGGGGTCTCTTCCCAGCTCTTCCCGTTGTGGTTTGGGCACGGAGCTGCTGGGAAGGGCTGTGGGAGTCAGGAGGTTCTCTGATGCCAGAGCTACCAGCGTGTGACAGCGCCCATCCCCTCCAAGCTGAAAGGACGTTCCCCTGCTGGTCCTGGCAAGTGCATTTTTGAGGAAATTCAGGTGATCTCCCATTCTGCATAAATATGTGGGAATTACAGGTTTCCCAAGCTAGATATTTTTTGTCTTAATAATGTTGATTTAAATTTTACTTAAATATTAATAAAGTGATTTAAGACCAGGCCATTTAGGCCAAATGTACATTAAAATTCCCCTTCTATTTTCCTTCTTTTTAAATCCTCCTCCTTCAGTTTATTCCCTGAGGGAGGGTTTGGGTCCTGAACTCATTGTGAGATCTTCAAACACATAATAAGAATTAATCACCATTAGTCCTCTATTTTAACAGCTGCTTCCTACCCCCGAACCAGTACAGCTGCAAACTTCCCTCCCTCTGCCGACACCGTAATCCCATTACAGCTGCAAACTTCCACATGGAAAAAAAAAACCAACAAAAACAACAAACCAGCCAGGTTTAAGCTGATTTTGAAACAACTCACATTTCTTAATTGCTCAGGTCTGGGTGGGTAGAGGGTGATGCAGCTCCTTCCCAAGCACGAAGCCACCGTGCTGCCGTCGCTCAGCATCACCACGGGAGGTGCAAACCTCACCTCAACTCAAACTCCAACATTTGCATCAACCACTGTTTGCACCTTCGTGTTCCTTGGATAACATGTATGATTTATTTATTAATAATAGGAAGATATTTGCCTGCTTGTGGAAATTTCCCTTTTCCTCCCTTGTACTTTCTTGTGCTTTCTCCATTCTAATATCTGCCCTTAGATTGTAATTATTTTATTTTTCTACTTTTTAGCATTAAGGTTTGAGATAGATAATTATTTTGCTTAATAGTAAATTTCACTGCAACGTGCCCAGAGGGATCTGAAATAAAAGGTATTTAAAAATCTACCATGTTAGAAAAGTAAAATAATTTCAGCTAATGAGATTATCAAGGATAATCGGTTTACAAAAGCCCATTATGCGACAGATTCATTGATGTCTTAAAACAGAAAAGGAGAATCCTATTTATTTTTTGAAATGGTGTAGAATAAATTGCTTTTCAGAATGTAAAAGGCTGGTTTTCATATTTTTTTTTTAAAATGTGATGATTTCTGTAGCCCCATCTGCTGTTCAGTTTCGGAAGCAGCCTGAAGAAGATCTGGTGAAACACACGTTTTTCTGTGGAAAATTGGTGATAGGTGACACTTGATCTGTAGATTTGCCTGGAGATTGTAAGGAAAGGCTTTATTTCTTCCAGAATTTGTGGGAAGAAGTTGAAGGAGTGGAATGGAAGTTCCCACTTTCATTCATCCATGACTGAGGACATACTGTGGAGAAGGAGAAGGAGGAGGAGGAAGAGGAGGAGGAGTAGAGGTCACTGTTGGTGGTTGCTCTTGCTGGAGTAACCATGGAGGCCCTACTAACACAGCTGTTGCCTTATCCCAGCAAGCTCAAATGGCTCCAGGAGAAATGGGATGGGATGTTCCAGGAAAAGAGAGGTCATTTCAACAACCACACTTCTGCAAGGTACAGACCAGGGTCATTTTAGAGGTATGAAAAGTCACTGGGAGATTTTCCTTCAATTTCCCCCCTGAATTTCCTAGATGTGTATTACACATGGGCTTTGTCTGCTGGCAGAGGTGGAAGGGTTGATTTGGCCCAAAGAGAGTTGAAAGATGCTCCAACTGTACCACAGTCTTGCAACACTGAAGCCAGATCATAGGTCTGGCCCTTATAAATAAAAAAAATCATCAATTGCTGTGTTACTGAAATTAAAATTCATGTGTAGAAAGCTGCAGCATTGAAACAAAAAAAGCCCAAACACAAACTGTAATAATGTCTGATTTATCTGTTGTGATTTATTGTTTAGGCCATACCTGAAATGTGCCTGGTGGGGCTTGGACACAGAGTCTCTTCCAGGACTTTTGCTCCATGATGATGTGGAAGGTGACTCTTCAGTAAGTAACACCAAATGATTTCAGACTTGTATAAATAATATACATGTTCTGTCTCCTGTGATGGAATGATGAATAGCATTGAGAATGATTGATTTGACAACACGTGGCAGTGGCTGGAACAGTCTGTACCGTCCTTGGATCCCTGGGACTGGCCCTACCTCTCCCACAGCTTTGTTTCCCCATGGGAGCAGAGTTCTCCAGCCCCCTGTGAATGTCAGGTCCTGGCTTGGCCATTGAGAGGGACGATGAGGACACACAGATTGAGCCCATTCTCCCCACAGTGCTCTCTGCCTGCACTTGCCTCACACAGGCAGACTTTGTGCACCCAAAATCTGGCTTTTTCACAATCTCTTCTGCTGCAGCTCAATCCTCTGCTTAAAAGGTTCTCTTCCTTTCTTTTTTTTTTTTTTTTTAATATTTAACAGAAAATAATTCTGCAATGAGCTTTATTAAAGCAGCAGGATAGATTAAAAAATGAAATATGTTTAGCAAGATTTGGGGGGAAGGCTGGAGTAATTAATTTTCAATAATACCTGGCATTTCCAGAACTCCTTTCATCCCAAGATCACCAAACAGTTTACAGACATTAATTAATTAAAGCATTATGATGCCCCAGTGTGGGGCCATCGCCGGCATGTCTGACTCAGACAAACTCCTCCCAATTCCCTGGACAGCCGAGCAGAATCCGCTCCTCTGCCTGCACCAGGGCTATTCCTCTGAGCAAATACTGTTCAGCTTTCCCAAGGTTTGCACTCTGTGGCCCTATGTAAATATTTTCCAGTAAGTTCGATTATTTGTCTTTTATTCTCTATCAGGAAAACCCCAAATATCTCCGTAATAAAATTTCCAGCGCGTGTTTACATGAGGGCAGTTCGGATGATTAGTTTCTGATTCAGCTGCCCATTAAAACATCTCCTCTCCTGGAAAAATCCCTTTGCAGGCTGGGAGCTGGACATGCATTCTAAGCTTGGATCTTGGGGTGAGTGCAGTAAATCACGTGAGAAAAGAGGAGAGGGGTGCAAATAACGTCACACTCCTGGAAATCCCCTGTGAAGTGTTAGTTGGGTGAAATCTTATGAAAGCTGTAGATTATCCAAACTTTCTCCACTCCGATGATTTGATTCATGAACGTGTAAATAGATAGATAGCTAGATCCATCACGAGGATCCCTGGGGAGCAATGGAATGGTGTTTGTGATTGGAAAAATATTATAAAAGAGCTCACGTATAGCCAATAGTTGGGCAGTTTTGTAGCGCCAAGATAAATAGGAAAGAAATGACATTTCATGATCGCATTTTTAAAGGACGTTGGAAGTTACCAAAGCAGGAGAAATGGATGTGCTGGAGTGATGCAGCTGCATTCCCGTGTGGCAGTCCTGCCACTTGGGCCCTGAGCCCCACATCTTTGGGACATCAGTGTGGCACTGAATTCATGGGGAATCACAGAATTGTTAAGGTGGGAAAAGATCTCCAGGATCATCGAGTCCAACCTGTGCCCAATCCCCACCTTGTCACCCAGTCCAGAGTACTGAGTGCCACAATTGTTCCTGGGACTCCACCACCTCCCTGAGCAGCCATTTCAATGCCTGGAAACCCTTTTCAAGAATTCTTCCTGATAGTCAACCTGAACCCCTTCTGAATGACTGTACCTTGATGTTTGACCCCACCTTGGCTGTGGGATGAGTGCTTCACTTGGCCTAAGACCTTCCAGTTTAGTTGGGATATTCAGAACAAGGATCAACCTTGAAGGATGTGTAATGGCAGAATGAATTACAAAAAAAAAAACCAAACAAACAAACAAAAAAAAATTATGATTTGTTTGTTTGTTTGTTGGATTGACTATTTTCCTAAAGCCAAATGAAATTAGTATGAAAATAGAAAGTTCCTTTCATTACCAGTGGTCTGACCATAGCTTTTCCTGCTTTAGCTTGGCCAGTTCCTAGTTTCCCTTTATTCCAACTTGGAACCATGGTGGAGAAGACACATTAGATGTGGGGCAGGAGGAACATGGAGCCATGTCCCCAGTGCCACTGCAAATCCATGTCCTGAGCCATTTCTGTCACCTCAACCCATCCACCCATCAGCCTGCAAACAGAGAAATGTCAGGATGTGCTCGGGAAGGTGACGCCCATGGAGCAGCCTCTGGTTTGGGAAGGAGGGAGCTGGGAATGCTGCCCTCCTCCCTGCTTGTTTACCCTATGGCAAGTGCATCTTCGGGGAGCACTGTGACTCCGAGATATGAGAAGAAATTCTTCAGTAAACACAAGTGACATTTGGCATATAAATAAGTTGGGAATTCTCCTGCGCAAGCAGCGCAGGTCAACAGTGATCTTTTATGTCCTGGTGTAGAGTCGGCTGCTTTGGAAACAGAAAAAAGCACAAAGTGCTGGCGGAACTGAGAATCCTGGTCCTGGTCCAGAGTGAGCGGCTTCACTCCTCAGCCCTATTGGTTCTGGGAAAATCCAGGGTGTGTCAGATGGATTTCTCCACAACTTTTTATAAATTATTTTTATTCCCCTATTTATTTTATTTTCTCTCCTTTTTAAAATTTCTTTTTATTTTATTTCTCTTTCTTTCCCCTCTTTTTCCCTCTTTTTTTGTTATTTTTCTCTCTTTTTCCTCTCCTTTTTTCCTTTCATTTTAAAAATATGATTAATGTATAACAGAGTCCTTTGGAGAGTAAATACTGATTTGCAAAAGCACAGTAAACAAATAACAGGGGAACAGGCGTGGAGCCTGTATATCCATACATCCATAAAATCCTTTGCATCCACACATGCGCACCCGCGTTCTTATTGTGTAGGTTTAGCTAAGGGGATTTACCTCCTTTTTAATATTTTTGAAGGCAGCTTTATGATCCTGTTGACCTGCTATTAGCAAAAGCTTAGCTTTCAACAAAGGTAATTAAATTATAAAATCACTGCTGCAATCATCAAACTACTCATAAAACAAGAAATGAAAAAAAAAAATACCCTGAAATAAAAATCTTGCAGGCTTCTCCTCATGTAATATTGCTCCCTGATGTTAATTACATTTAAATGGGAGAGTACTATTTTGGTATCATTCATACGCCTCCAAAAGTACTTTCCAGTTTATCATACCTGTCAACCCCAGTGCATCACAGGCTAATACTTTATTAAGAAAAAAATCATTAGGGAGCTGCTGATCCCATTTAAGTACATTGGGCAGAATGTAAGACTAATTAAAAAGCATATTTTTACATTATTAATTTCTGAGTTTCACACTTAATGAATGTGAAATGACAGGGCTACTATTTTTATATTCAGGCTCTCTGGGCTCTTCAGCCAGGGGAATTCAATTCTGGGGATTTTTTGCAAAGATGCTTCTTGGGAGATTTGTTTTCAAGAACAGCTAAGCTTTTTTAGCTGTGCTTTTTCTGGGAAATTATACCAAAGCATATTACAGCCACTTAAAAAGAGTAGTTAAATAGATGTTGTGTTGGGTTTTTTTCATCACACTGCTATAAAAGTATTTTAGATGAGGTATAAAATATGGTTTTTAAATGATATTATGATTTGCAAACACTAAAAAATAATTGCGGTGGAGTTGAGAGAGAGCGAAAACATCTAATCTTTATTGTGTAAGACAATGTGATAAAATATTTTACAGCCAAAAGCTCATTTTGCATCTGGAAAATTGTGTAAACTGATGGAGGGGGGGGAAAAATCTCATTAAAACAAAAGGTTATTTTTAATATTCTTCAAACAAAGCAACATTTCTAACTGCATCTCCCCTCCTCATATTTATTAAATTAGACAATTGTACGAACGCCTGATGTTGTATTTAAATAAAGACATAAAATGCCAGAGAGCGTGGGACGAGGCTGGAGACGGGGTGTGGAGCGGCGGGCGCGGGGAGGCAGCTGCAGCCCCGGGAACGCGGGGCTGGAGGAGGGCCGGGGGTGCGTTCCAGGCGTTGGGAGCGTTGGGAGCGTTGGGAGCGTTGGGAGCGTTGGGCGTCGCTGAGCCCTGAGCCGGGGCCGCCTGGCACCGCGTCCACAGCGCTGCCACTTTTATAGGGCTCTGCAAGGAGGAGTGGAGAGAAACAGGGATGGTTTTTTTTTTTCTCTCTCTCTCTCTCCTTTTTTTTTTTTTTTTTTTTTTTTTTTTTTTTTTTCCAAATGTGCTTACAATTACCTCTCTGTATTTTTATTGTCTTTTTACTAACCACAAAACTCACACTGGAGGCAAAGCTTAACGGCTGAGGCTTTCCTCGTGTAAATATTAGGAAATTACATTTGTACAAACTGCGCGGCTTTGTAAAGGGGGCTGGAGCCACTCCAACACAAATTAATCAGGATAAAGTTGCTCTATGTTCAACATGACCATAGTTTATTTTCTTAAAGTATTAATTTGTCAACAGCTTTCCTGCCTCGCTGTGACTCATGTGGATGGCATTGAGGGAAGACACAGATGCAATCTTGCTGCTCTACCTTGTGGTTTTAAGAACCAGCTCCAGTTAATCAAACCATAATTGTGTTTAATTCCTCAATATTTGTTTTCCCACCAAAGTCAAATGACTGAAATATGAATATGAACCTGTGTTTAAATACTGTCTACACTAAAAAAAACCAGAAAGGAAAAAAGGCATGAAACTATTTTAACTGTTTGCTAAACAATTTTTACTTCCAGGTCCTTCCCTCCTCTGTTGTTTCCCCCCCCTCCCTCAGCCCCAAAATAAATAAATAAGCTCTGGCAATGGCTTTTCAGCTGGTGTCCTTTGCTTTTTCCCCTCCTCAGCCTTCCCCAGTGCTGAAAGCATTGCTTTCCACACTCCTTCTTCTGCCTTCACTTGCTGCTTATTATATCCCCCCATTTTTAATTATATCTAGATTTTTGTAAAATGATCATTTGTTGTTATGTTTCTGGAATGCAAACGTGAGCGTAATGGGATCTATTTTTCAGAGTTGCCAAAACAAATTAAGGAGAACGTTCGGCTCTTCCTTTGCCAAATGTTTTAGTGTTTTTCCATGAAAGCAAATCTTATTTCGAACTGTATATTAAAGCTTAAGTAAATAATGCAGCCTGTAAGAAGCAAATTCTATTGTAAAATCAGTTGCTGTTCGCAGGCTTTGCTGGTGATACCTGCGCAGGGTTCTGCCCAGAAGAATCGGGGTAACAATGAAACATTGTTAATTTTAATTTGCCTTTTGCTGAGCGGGAAATGCCTAACTTTTTTCCCGAGTGCTGGACGCAGCCCCCATAAATATGGAGCATTTGTTGTGGCCGCCTCACGGATGCCCAGGTAGGCGAGGAGGCTCTCGGATAACGACATCACGCGGGGCTGGAATGGGAGCAGCTTTAGGCACCGAGCTTTGTTAATTGTGGGGCCAGGGGCTCGCCTGTTCTTTAGCATCTTTTATTAACATACATCCCCAAATAATATTGACACTCTCCTTGTTTTATTAGCACACGTTTACCTTGTTCATGGTTTTATTATTCAAGAATGCAGTTGTTGCCAAGTATTAATCAATATATTATGCTGCTCAGTTGGGCAAGCTGTACAAAAACATAGTGCCCCTAGGGTTAATACAGTCAAGAACTAGAAAAGTGTTTCAGACATGTACACAACATGTGGTTTACTATTATCATTAAATGAGGTGAACTGGGACTCTATACATATGGATTTTGAATTGCATAAATTTTGATTGATATCATTTGAAGACTGAGACCCTGAAAGGGTAGATTTTGTGAAAGACGATACACAGGCCAGCTATTACCACATACAATAATACCAGGAAAAATATCTGAAATGAGCAAGGCAGCTGGCTTTTAAATAGCTAAAACATAACATCAATACTTATTTTGAATAATGGAAAAAAGAGGTAAAAGATGTTGACCTCTGCCTGACAATAACATGTTCCAAAAGTAGAACTGGTCCCGGGAGAAAACCCCCTGCTCAACAGTAGCGACTAAGAAATTTTTTTCTTTCTCTCTCTCTTTCTTTCCTTCTTGTTTTCTCTTGCTTTTCTCTTCCTTTTCTTTCTTACTCTTCATTTTCTCCCCATATTTATACTTTTTTCTCCCTCGCTGGCAAAAGTAAATGGGCTTTTGAACACGCAGAGAGCTGCAAGAAAGAAAAAAAAAAACCCAACAAAAAAACGAAACCCCAAGAATTTTTGCAAATTCAGGAAACACTTGAGAGGTAAAACCAACATCCTGAGACAGGAGACAAGGCCAGCTTTTGACACCAGGCTGGACCTGCGAGGCCGAAGGAAACCTGGAGCCAGGAAGCGGCCGCTGCCGGGGTCAGGCCGCCGGGGACCCCGCTCCTCGCCGCGCACCGCAGGCCCCCGCCGGCCTTTTCATGGGAAATTTGCTGAAAATTTGCTGATCTGCATGAAACATTTATTGGAGGGGGAGAGGAAGAGCCTTCCCTTGGCTTCTTGTGGGTTCCTGGTTCATATGGCATTAAGTGTGGAACATAATGTATGCGAGGAGGCGGCAGGGCTCGGAGGCCCCGGGTCCATTTTTTTCCCACTGTGTGATACACATGGAAAATTATCAATACCTCGCTCTAGCAGATTCCTTCAATTTGCCTGTATTTGTTCAAACTTTGAGAGAGCACCGGATGCTTAATGCTTCATTTATGATTTATGCTCCATAAATGTATTAAAACATTAACCATATTTCTGCTATGGCATACTTGAATCCTCCCGGGGAAAAGCCGGAGCGTTTCTCAGGCTGCTACTCCGGCTTCCCTGAGGAGCGAGATTATTTGTGTTGTGTTACACCTCCAAGTGTTGATTAGGCCTCGGTGTTACCCTGACAGAAGTGTCGTGTGGTGCTTCTCTTTAATGGGGTAATAAGCTACATCAACTGCATGAAGGAAATGTTCCTTTTCAAGTCAGAAACGGCAAAAAAAAGTTGGCCTGCGAAGCCAGCGAAGGCTCCGTCCCCTCCGTCCCCTCCACTCCGGTGAAACCCTCAGGAATGGGAAACTCTTTGTCGTAGCACTTGGGTGGCTCTGCAAATTTATAATCAGGGTTAGAACTCTCTAATATATTAAATGGTTACACACCAGCCTTTGCTGAGCCCGGCTTTTAACCACCTCGCAGCCTGGCAGGCTCCGAAACACGGCTGTTAATTGGAAAGCAGGAAGGTTAAAAAAGAGACAAACTAGTTTTCTGGCTTGGCTTTGACAGCTTGGGTTATTTATTCACCTTTTTTTTTTTTCCCAGTTTTTTTCCCCTCCTCTCTTTTATTTCCCCCCCCTCTCTTTTTCTCGGGGGGNGCAGGCTCCGAAACACGGCTGTTAATTGGAAAGCAGGAAGGTTAAAAAAGAGACAAACTAGTTTTCTGGCTTGGCTTTGACAGCTTGGGTTTTTTTTTCCCCTTTTTTTTTTTTCCCAGTTTTTTTCCCCTCTCTTTTATTTCCCCCCCCCTCTCTTTTTGTGCTGGGGTGGAGGGGTGGGGGCTGTCTGGAGGATTTCTTAGTGGTTGGGAAGCTTCACATTTTTCAGTAAGCATTATTGGGTAACAATTGGTGCAAACATTATGGAGGGGGAAAGGCACATAAATCACGAAATAAAAAAATAGTTTCTGCACATTTTCAAAAAACACGTTGTGCTCTCTGAGGTCCTTTTCATTTTAACCAAATCAGGGGGAACTTGTCCTCACAGCGGCAAGGCAGATGGAACAATAAATCACAGGAACCATTGACTGCCTGCAGTGTACTCTCCGCAGCTGTCACTTTTTTGTCTCTTTGGTTTTAGCTGACATGGTTTGAGGTCCACTGTGAACCAATCTGGACTTTTTTTTTACCGTCATATCCATCAAAACGACCAGTAGCCATCAACCTACTGCAGCGATCGATTCGTTTGCTTATTCTCACGCATAAGCCAATACTCAGCTCACTAGGTGAGGCTTGGGAGAAGCACCTCATTTTAGCTTTTTTTTTTTTTTCCCCCCCTTTTCTTTCTTTTCTT
>VZRX01021660.1:20000-34298 GCA_013398075.1 Notiomystis cincta | reverse complement strand
CTTTTTTATTTTTTTCCTTTTTTTTTTTTTTCTCCCTTTTGCCTCCAGCTACAGCTGTGATTTTCTGAGCAGTCTTGGCTAACGTTATTAAAGTTGCATCATGATAGATATAGAGGGGAGCGGGAAACAGCTTCCACCCACACCACCAGCAAACCCAGCAACAACCGTGGGGTTTTGCTGTTGTTGTCAGTGTTGCTTTTCAGGTGTAGCGAGACGCTTGCTAAGCTCGGAGTTTCCAACTCATTGCTTATTTTGCAAAGTAAACAAGCAAATGTTATGTGCATAACCTTAGCTGTCTCTGCAAAGGTCAGCGCCTGCCTGCCGATTTCCTCCGCCGCCTTTTGGTGGCACTCTGATGCCAGCGATTCCTCCTGCCGTGTTTGGGAAACAAGACGTCCTTTCTTAACAAAAGACTCAATCTACAAAAGGCTGCAAAACAAAAAATTGATTAAATTTGAACTAGAGTAGGAAAGTTTAGCTGGGTGGGGGAAATCGCCCGGTAAGAGCTAAACAGGGGCTGATCCGGACCCTGGGCTGAGGGGTCGCCCAGGACTTTGTGAGATGCTGCAAAAACGAGGGGGGGGTCCCTGCACTATCCAGCAATATCCGTGGACATGCAGAGGTGGGATTGGAGATCACATTCAGTGGTCTCAGTTTGTGACCTGAAACGTTGCAAAGTGTCTTTTCCATTTTCACAAAGTGTCCGACACACTGTCTGCCGCTGAAATGTGCACGGGCTGAACTTCAGGACTCATTTTAGACAACATTTTGGTGGTTTTTTTGTGGGATAAATAGCAGCAAGGAGATACATGGATAATACAGTCGTAGTAATGTTCTTTTTTAAATGTCAAAAATACCTGCTCGCTTTAAAAGCCTTCGGTTAGGTCAAGTTAAATTTATTATATACAATTTTTTTTTATAGCTGAACTCCATGATTTTGACTTGAGGTGACAGCTGAAAAGCACCAGAAACCCTTGGAATTTCAGATCTATATATTACTATAAAGGAAGAAAATAAAGTTCCGCTATGAGAAGGCAGGGAATTGCATTTACCGAATATACATAGTTTAAAAAACACAACCCCTGAAACATTTACCTTAAAAAAAGTCAAGAGAGCAGAAGTTTTCTTTTGTATCTATAGAGCAAACATCCCTGGGATTTGTAATAAAAACCCAGTTATGAGATCCGGGGTCCCTCCTGTTAACAAGGATCTCTTAGCAGATATTTAAATATTGCCACGTTGGAGAGAAGTTATTTAAGGACCCTCCAGGAGCTGATGCGAAGGCAGATTCTGCTGAGAGTGTTTTCCTCTCTGCAAAGATTTGGAGGGAGTGTGTCCTGAACATACTCCACTTTAGAGAGATGCAACAAATAACGAGCTGCAGTCAAAGCCAGCCCCACTTCATGATGAATTTCAAGGAGTGTGACCAATAATCCTTCTACTTATCTTAAAAATCCTATGGAAGTAGTAAACCAGTTCCAACAGAACTGAGAGCAAAGTGCGGGGGGAAAATAAACCAGAAACATCACAAACCAAGCCATCTGTCTGTGAGCAACCCAAGAATCCTGAGTCCACCCAAGTAGTTACTGCGTGTTTTTCTGTACTGCTAATGGATTGCATATTGTTGAAAATATGAATTACAGAATAAATCAGAGCAGAGTGGAAGTTATGGGTCGGATTCTGCTCTTGGCCACAGTGAAATTATCAGGCTGATTCTGTTTGCTGCTGCTGCTGGGGTGCACATCAGATTAATTATTCAATGTAAATGACTCCAGACTGGCAATCTGAGCTCTCTGAATTTACCAACAGCCAGAGGAGCGAGTCTGGGAGTCGATGAGGGTCAGACCAGTTTAGGCTGTGGATTTTCACAAACCTTTACTCACTGCCCTTAACTCTGCGACACACACACCTCTTAAATACACCTTTAAAAATGTCTCGTGCTGGGGACATGCCAAACATCTCTTGCTCCCTTTAGGGGAGACATGAAGAGTTACAAACCGTGAGCCCTGTGCCAGAGCTGCTGCCTAGAAAAAACCTGAAGTGACTCAGAGTTTTGGCTGAGGAGGGAGAGCAGGATAAGAGGGCCCTGCGTTATAGCAATTACGCAGGAATAAGGAATTTCACTCTGATTACCCTGCCAGCAAAATCTGTATATATCTAATATCAGATAACATCACCCTGCCTGTGAAAGGAAGGCCACTAATTCCACAGTATTCTTATTTTCAAATGAATCCCAACGCCGAGAGCAGGGAGCAGCTTTGTTAAAAGGGACAGGCATTAATATGCCTAATGGGGACTTCTCTTCTGCTCCTACCAAAAGGGCTCTAACACAATTCCACATTTAAACCAGGAAGCAGTTCTGCATATTTTCTAATTAGCTGTGGTAGATATTTAATAAAAACAAGGACACAAAAAGGGGGGGGGGGGGGTGGGAAATAAAAATCTGTGCGAACACAAAACTTTGTCCATCACTCGCACACAAAACACGGCGGGTTTAACCCCAAAAAGCTGAGCGAGGTGGCTGCTGGGTGAGGTTTAATTGAAGCCCCCAGCTGCCCCCCTGGAGTGGCCAGACAGGCACAGTCCTGGCAGGACCGAGCCGCAGGCGCTGCCGAGCGGGTGCCGCCGCCGCCGCCGTTGTTATTTTCCAAGAGGAAATATTTCGGGTCTGCCCTAACATTAGTGCAACATATCACTGCAGCTGCATTCCCTGCTGACTGCAGGCTGTTTGATGAGTAATTAGGAGACCTTCTCTTTAGTTTGTTTGACATATTTTACAAAACATGCGAATCTGTTAAAAATTTGCTTGTTCATTTAAAAGGCAGAGTTCCTAAATGAAGCAGAGTATTTGCTAAATAGATATAATTTTAGGATGTGAGTTTGTTTTGTTTTTTTCTTTTTTTTTCTGTTGCAACTTCAAACACAATAGGCTCTTTTTTGCCTTAAAAAGGATTTTTTTTTTTGTTTCTGTGGAGAAGTAATTATTGTTTGTGCATCTGTGTAGCTTCACTCAGAGCTCATACAGAGAATATCTCTGTAATACTTTGAGATAAACATATCTAGACATACAGCTCTCCATGTGTGTACTTAAGTTTGTTTATATTTTACACCCACATGTCAAAACTGGCATCATTAAGTACTTACTGGAAAGCAATAAACAGAGCCCTCTTTCCTCTGCCCAGATCAAAGGTGAACACTTTCCCCTTCATTTTCCATTAAAACATCTTTAGCAAAGAAACCTCAGAGAAAATATTAAATATTCTCAGATACTCCAGCACTTATTTGCTAAATACAATTTGAGGATCATCTGCTGCTTCACATTGTATGATTTCAGCTGGTGATTTAACTTTCCTAACTATGGCAGGGTTGTGTAATTAAAAAGTTTAATTTTTCTTGATTTGAAAGCATTTGGAGCTTTTTAAAACATAAATATTATTTTCTTCTCTTCAGCTGTGCAAAGAAGTAACACCTATCATCACCCTTAATTTCAGGCAAAGTTGCTTCTTGCAGTGTTCAAAATTAGAAATAAAAAATTAGACATTCAAAAATAGAAATATAACTGCTCTCAATTTATTTAATGCCCCCCCCCTCCCCCCCCCCTCTGGTATTTAAAGCCAAGCAATCCTACTGACCCAAAGGTTAAAGTTGTCCCCAAAAAAGCAATGCTGGAATAAGGCTATGCTGGCTGAGATTAAAACCCTTTAGTGCTGCAAAATGTGAGCGCAGGGATGATTTAAAAGCCCCGTACTTTTCTAGTCAGCTCCACTTACTGCTTCAGGCTGAGCATTTTGTTTTTCTTTTATTTTTTTTCCCTTTTTTTTTCCTCCTTTCTTTTATTATTTTTTTTTCTTTTGCAGTGAACACTCCATTGCTTATTTAGGGGAAGCATCTCATTCATCTGTGCCTGCTTCTTGCCGAGACTTTTTCCTGCTGGAGAATTACTGCCTGGCACATCAATAGGCTGCAAATTATATAAGGGCTGTGTTTAACTTGCAGCAGGATTGCCATTGTCGGGAGGGTCCGTGTCTTTTAGCTAAACTGCCTTTTTCTGCAGGAATTTCAGATGTCTGTAATTGCTGCTCCTTTCAGCACAGCTTAAGGTATCAATATCAACTCGATTTGAATATCATAAGTGGGAAGTTGCTCTAAGCAAAACAAAAACATGTCAGTTGCCCAGGTGACATTTTGTAGCAAACAAGGAAATCACAACTCCAGGAAGTGTTGTATTTTATGCCAACAACAATATGACAGTTTTCTCTGTAAAGAAAACATGACACTTTTCCAAATATCAGAGGATGCCTCTGCTGCTCAAGGGATTCCTGTACTGTCACTGAAATGGAAGGTCACAGGCTGGTTTCATGATTTCTATAGTTTCAAAATGTTGTGGTGCAGCGTTTGCACGCTAAATGCTGTAGGCTAAGGGAAATCTTTCCCTTCATCTCTGAAAGAAGTGACAGGAAGAAAAAGGTCCTACTTTGACAGCAGTAACCTCTAGGTCTAGAGGTTCTGCCCCAAGCAACTCTGAAGTAAAATTACCTATGTTAATGTGTTGTCCTCGCTGTCATGCAGCCACACATGTGCAAACCCGAGGGGCGAGTGTGCAACCAGGGGCTGTGTGGGACCACTGGAAAATCCTCCTGTCCCGCCCCTACCTGGCCTTGGATGTAAAAAAGACCGGAAAGTTTCTGCAAATGATTTCTTTTTAAGAGGTGGGGTTTCCACTTTGACTTCAAGACCTACTTGCTATGTGGGTACCTGATTCTTGCAGTTTAAATAAACAGACTTTTGCTTTAAGCTGATGAAAAAAAAAGTTTTAACTTCAAGGCTATGGATAGGATCAAAACACATTTGTTTCCAGCCTTCCTCCTTTTTTTTTTTATTCTTCCCTCTCCCCCTTAAAAAAACACACCTTAGTCTATAGATTATATACTTCCTGCTGCCCTTTTTATAAGCAATAAGAATTTAATAACTGAGGGCAACTCTATAGTAATATTTATATGGGTCAAGTGGCTTAAAAGTATGCAATAAATGTAAAGTTATGAACCACATTGCCCCTTTTTAAATAATGCAGCTAGCACCAAGATATTATGTTTCATATTCTGGAAAAAGGTGTTTTAGCCTAGGCTTTAGGAGTACACCAGACATGAAAAGTTATACTGATCCCATAATAAAGTCACTGCCTGCTTAATATGGTGTGTTATGTAGAGCTCCAGATCTTAATAGCAGACCACAGCAAGAACGTCCCAGATGATATCAACAAAACCTTCGCTTTCTCATTAGCAATCAGCAAATTCTCCTGGTGGCTGCTGGTTTCAAACAAGGGCAAGTGCCTCTATTCCGAATGGGAAGCCCAATAGGATAATAGAAATAATGCAGCCTAATCAGCAGCGAGCACACGAGATCCCCCTGCCAGGGCAGGCACTGGTGGGGCTGGGTGCCTCCCCTCCTGCAGCTTTTAACAGCCTTCCCAGTCCTGAGGAGCAGGATCCGTGGGATTGAGGGAGAAGTGACTGGAAAAAACACCTTGAGCAGCTCCTCGTGCATCCCCACCATCACCTCTCTGCTCCTGTTCACAGATACCAGGGTTTTGAGGGTGTTTGTATAAAATTAAACATTAAGAAGCCCCTCACAGTCATTGCTGTGAATGCCTAAAGAAAAGCTGGGCTGGTTTCTGTGTGTATAAAACACACCTGCATCTGCCTGGGGACAGGGTCACAAATTGCTTTAATTTGGCCTCGTGAAGCCATCGACTTCTTCGATAAATCAGATCAAATATTTGTCATCACAGCCCAAATGAGCCTTCCTTTGTTGGCCAGCACACAGCTGATATCTGCACCAGAGCTGCTACCTGCACTGTTATTTTTATTTCTTGTTGCTGTTGGATTTAAACAGGCTTGGTGTTTGGATACACATTTGCATCAGGGCATTATTAAGCGTGGGGACAACCATAGCTGTTGGCCATTCTGATGAAAGTGTGAAGGACACACCATCCTCCTGCTCCTGCAGCCTAAATAATCCATGGCTATGCTTGGGGACATGCAGAACAGTTTTTAGTTTCTGCACTGATTTTCTAATTGTAAGGGTTTTTTTCCCCTCATATTTTCCCTTGTGGTATTCACGTGCTCTTAGAATATCCTGATTTCTGTTGAGGAGCGATTTTTGCGCTCTCGTTCAGTCCTGGTTAAAAATTAAGCCTGCAAATGTGGCTGGTGCCATGCAAGGAAATGCAAGTCTAAGCTGCAGCAGTGTAAACAAAAAAGTGTTTTAAGAGGTGCTTAACTGTGTTTTGAACCCTGATTAAGCCTAAGGTTACTCAGTGTTTATATGTGCATTCGCAGTGCACTGGGAAAATTCAGTGTTTAATGGTTCCTGTGCTGATCTTTTGTTAGAGCCCTGGGCTGTGGTGCCCGAGAGCAGCGATTACTGGCCAGATTAAAAACCACAAACTCTTTCTAATTCCAAGTTTTGTCCAACTTTATTCCTGCTGATGTGAAGCAGGGCCTCGTATCTCTCTTAGGGTTGGGATTTTAAAAACTGACACCAAAAGTCAGTCCCCTGAGCCTTTATTTAGCTGATTTAGTGGGACAAGGCAGTGTTGTTTTGGGCACATCAAACAGGGAATCGTTTCCATCTATGGGTCTCATTATGGTTCTCAGATCTGTTTTTTTTTTTGTTTAATAACCATGAGATGCTAAATGGACAAGGAGGGTACCCCTAAAGGGCAAAGGGCTCAAAAAAAAGGGTGATAACTTAGGGCAATGAGGCAACAGCACAAAGCCACATTTCCAACTTCCCTGCACTATTTTGAATTCTATGAATGACCTTGCTGAGTACTTTATTCTCCTAAAATAACGAGCAGGTCAATACCAGTCCTGCTTGTGTGATAAAACACAGTAATTGCTGACCAGGATATGTCCACAAAGGAGCTGGGAGAGCTGATCTGGGGGAACAAGGACATTTTCACCAGCAGGGTCAGGAGATCCTGACAGTTCAGGACAGTCCATGGCAGGGAAAGACAAGACATGTCGAGGCAGACTGAAAAAAACCAAACTGATGGATGAGGGTGACGTTACCAGAGGGAAAACTGCGTTGGCAAATAAATGCATATTTACTAAAAGAAAACCTCTTGTTTATGAGAAGTGAGAGGTGAAATTGAGACTACTGATGGTAAATTGCATGATTATGGTGCTCAAGTGAGAGGGGAAAAAAAGGGCTCTGGGAGAAAGTTGGCCCTGCAACGTCTAAGCACCAGCTACCTGCACCTCCACGGAGGTTAGAAATTTAGGAGAAGGTTTCTGATATCAAAGCAGCGAGGCTGTGGAGCAGACTCCATATGTGGGTAACGATGTGACAAACCACTAACGGCTCCTAAAGCAGAGCCTGATGACAGAGGATTAGAGGACACCTTCTCTGCACTGCAAAGGGCCTGGGTGGGAAGACCCAAAGAGTCTCATCCAGTCCAATTTAATGGAAACACCCTGGAAATTGGAAATACTGAGGCACACCTAGCTCAGACTGTCTAAACTTCCATTTTTTGGTTATTTTTATTACCGTGGCTTTGTTTTGTGCAGATTCCAGAGATGGGGAATGCTGGGGTTCAGCCACTCTACAGTGTGGGAGGGCCCCTTGCAGGGGCAGGCTTTGAGCTTCTATTTTAACAAAAAATAGAGGGTTTGGAGGGATTTCAACAGTGCTGATGTGCCACAGAAGGGTTCAGAGAATGAGTAGCACAAGGTGGGCCAAAAAGAGGATGTGCTCTGCTCAGGTAGAGCAGATACACAGGGACACTGCCCTGAGGTGATGCCACCCTCTGTGTCTTATTCCATAGGAAAAAGAGATTAAAACCAGAAAAGAAACAAAAAAGGAGAGAAAACAAGGTTGAGAAAGGGGAATATTAAGATATTAGGCAGCAATTCTTCTCTATTGTTCTGGCTGATGAGTTGTGGCTACCCCTGGGTCACTGGAAGTGTCCAAGGCCAGGCTGGACATTGGGGCTTGGATCAGCCTGGGACAGTGGAAGATGTCACTGGATGGGCTTTAAGGTCCCTTCCAATCCAAACCAGTAACTGCTGCCTGAGCTTTCAAGGCTGACATCCAAGGTGCCTTCCTCCAGCCTGGGGTTGAGCTGGAAAGGCTCTGGCATGAACTGTGCCCAGGGAGTGTCATTTGCATGGTGGCTTTCACTGCATGCCACGTGTGGGAATGCCAGCCTTGGAGCCCTGAAAACCTTGTGTGTGTGCAGCTCCTGCGCCAGCCTGACAAGGGATCATTAGTAACTCGCTGATGTCTCTCTCTGTTTGTTCTACTTCACGAGACACTTCCCCAACTAATTTAGAACAAAGCTTGGTGTTTACTTGGCTTCACAAAATGACACTCTTTCCCCCCCAAGATTGCTGCAAAGTCTTGGCAAAGAATATTTACATAAATAGGTTTCAACTTCATCAAGAACAGGTCAGGAAAGGAGGGCAAATCCAAGTGGAAGGGAAATAAAGCAGAGCATGAGGCAGAGTAGCTGATCCCTTCTTTAGGGCTGCAAAAGAAGCACTTTGAGTGTTTTCAGGGCTGGTGTAGCCCTGTGAGGGAGTCACACAGTTACCTGAGACCCCTAAATCTCCTGGAAATAGGGAGGAAGAGCTGTGGGGAGGGATCCAGCCCCCCTGCAGGACTGGCAGGGCAGGAAGTGCAGCACGAGGCAGCAAATCACCCACACATCGCTGTGGCTTTGTGCTGCCACCGTGCACTAGAAGCCTTTGAAGACTAGAAATGATGAAATTTTAATTGTTAGCAACCTCTCAGGGTCCTGGGGACAAAACCTCCAGGACAACTCATGGCAGTCTCAGTGGAAGGAATGGAGAGGGCGGCAGCACCGCTGATCTCCCCACGTGAGCACGGCCATCGTCCCCACAACTTCACTGCCCAACTTTTTCCATCTTGAGGGAGAGGTGGCCCCTCAGTACCCATTCCAGGGGCTGAGGGGTGTCCAGTGTGGACAGAAAGAAAAGGAATTAGTTCATGGGAAGCGGATGGGTCTGGTATGTAAATAAAAGCCACTCTCATCCTCATTATGGGGGCTCTTTTGAATAAATGTTAGCCTTTAAGTGCCAGCTGTCACTCTATGCATGGCCTCCCTTCTTACAACTAACCTCTCTGTCACCTCGCCTTGTCTCCCTAACTTGTCCTATTATGCAGTACCAAGCTGAGTCATTGTTTCAAGCAGGAGGTGACATGTTAATAGCTTAATAATAGTATAATCTCGCAAATAATAATATGCTGTCACACTGTCTGAAGCACAATGTTTACAGGAGAAGTGGTAATGTATGATGACAGTAATTTGAATAAAAATGAATTTACTGCTCTTGTCTCATTTGCAGTAAATTTTCGCATCTTTCATGCACAACTGGTGCTCCATGACCTCTTTCATTATTGTGTTCTCAGTGGCTGCTGCCTGCTTTAAAGTGAAAGGCAGGCAAATGAAACAGAAACCTGCAGCTTAATAAGGGGTCTCCAGAAAAGAGTTCGCACCGCGGCTTCTGGAAATCTCACTTTGTTTGTTTGCGAAGCCGAGGCGGTGTCGGCCAGGCTGTTTAATTAATGCAAGCTGGAGGTGCTGATTGAAAAGCAGGCACGGGCTGATACCATTCTGGATTGACAATTTGCAAAAGAATCGTCATGAAATTGTGGCAGAGGGGGAAAAGTGCTCGGAATACAGAGAGGATCGTTGGGGTTGGAATTCGAGTTTGAGCAGCTTAAGGAAAAACTGGTTTAAATGCTCTGGGTCCTTGATGTGGAGAAAAGCAATCCTTGAGTTAATTGTAAATGCGTGGTAGTGTGATAGTGGACTGGTAAAACTTAAAAATTATCCCTGAATACATAAATCATTTGGTTCTGGGTGGTTTCTGCCTCACCCTGTGCTGTATCGTAAAATTCTGCCATTTCCATGTCTGGTACAGACCAGGACTCTGGGTATTATTCTGACAAATAAATAGGGAATGTACTCTGTATCAAAACTGCCTTTGGAAAATCTAAATTCCTAGGACAGTTCTATTTCTCTAAGAGAAAAAAGAACTTATTACGTGATGTGGTTCATTTGATGAAAAAGAAGAAAGTTTACAACTCACAACTGATATGCCTGGACTAAATTTAGTTTGATGGAATGAGGACAACTAATTGAAACTTGCTGGGACTCAAAACACTGCACAGGACAAATTCTTCCCAAAACTGCTTGGTTTTATCTAAGTTTAAGTGAATGTATAGAATTAAAAAATGTGGTTTGCATGACCTAGTTCATGACATAATTAAGAACCTGGTTTACCTCTATGTCCTTATATATAATACATGCAGTAAGGTATTTTTTCATTACTTGTGCTTGTAACAAATACAATATTTTCCTTAAATTGAAGGTTCAGCATTGTTAGTTGTTTTGGAAATAGCCCTGCTGCTGTCTCCTGATCCTCCTGCAGAAACTGGGACCAAACTGGAGAGCAGCCTCACTGATGGCCATGCCAGGTGGGGAAATCTTGTAGGAAAAGGACACACCTGGTGATGGATTGTCATGAAACACAGTTTGTTGTATTTCTGAATCTGAATTTTTAAGAGGGGCAAAAATTAGTCTTCAGTACCCCAGTTTTGCACACTGATTCTAAAGGCTGAGCACTTTCTTTCTGTTCTTTTTGGAAATAAATGTTGATTTAAGTAATTCAAATCTGGTTCCAAATCTAACCCTGCGGCAGGGGATTGGAACTGGATGATCTTCAAGGTCCCTTCCAACACAAATATCCAGTGATTCCATGATTCTGTGAAGAGAGTGCAGCTGATGGGTTTCATAAACACCTTTCAAGGCTGAGATTGTTTCTGAACTGAATTTTCCTTTTTTTTCACATGAAAAGTGCAAGAGGTTTCAGTGGGATTGCTCAGAGTTGCAAGAGCTGAATGACCCCCTCCAGGTAAGTGCATTAAAATAAATTGTTTTGCTGAAAAGATTTTTCTGTTGGAAAATATTTTCTGTTTAAAAATAATTTATGTTTTCCCAGTGTACTTTTAACCATTTTCTTCATTTTGGAAATCCCAGTCCTGTGCACCAAAAATCAAGACACTCGTGACAGAGCTAAATAATGATTAATGGGGATTATGTGAAAAAAGGTAGAAAAGAACAGAGCAACAAAGTTATTTCATGTATATAAAAGGTCTCTCTTCCCCTGAATCACTGACTTTCAAGGGGATATCGACACTTCTATGTCCTGCATGAAACTCAAAGGTCCTTTTTGTTGCCACCTTTTAATTATTTAAACATAGGCGAATCTGATTAAAGCTCTTAATTAGATGTATTTAAGATTGGCAAATAAGTCACTGTCCTGAACAGCCAATGTCACCCACTGATATGTGTCAGTTATTTGCTAAAATGCAAAAAAGTTTCCTGGGGACAAAAAAATCCCCCAAATATTGTGTTTGGGGAAACAAACAGTGGGTGGACCTGATTTTCATGGCATGAAAGTCAAGTGGAGTTTTTAATTGACTCCAACAGGCTCTGGATCAGGCCTGTGGGGTGTTTGGTGCTCAGTTACAAGTTAGTGCTCTCTCTAATCACCTTGTTCTCTAAAGGAAATAGATACTAAACAGGAACCATCTGGTAATACATTCTGTACCTCTTAATTACAATGTTTTGAGTGGCACCTAAATAAATTTCATTTACAAGCACATGACTGCTTGTCAAAAGCTCTGTTGATAATTTTATTATTGTAGTTTACCTTCTCGCTTAATGACCCTGGCCCAGTAAAGTCAGGAATATTCAGCTCTACTGCAAAAAAAAAAAAAAAAAAAAATTGTCTTAAAAATAGAAAAGCACAAACTCCATCTCTCATGGTGTGTTTCTGATTATTTTGAAATATTTGGAATACACATGACATGGGGATGGATCTGTAATAAAAATTACCAAAATACTGATTTCTTGGTACAGAGGAGAAGCCGAGGCAGCTCTGTGGAGAGCCAGGGATGGTTGTAAAGTGCTTGTGTTATTTTATGATCTCTGTGTTCCTGTGTAGATGTACTGTAGCATTTAGACAATTTTCTCTTTGTTAGCTGCAGGAAAAGATCAATATTATAAAGAAGCTGAGTGACTCTGTGAATTACTCTCCTGCATTTTCACCCTGGGAAGTGGGGATTTAAATCCTGTCCCTGGTTTGGAGGCTGAACCACAAACCCAGTTCCAAGACCGCTTTGGAGCCACCCCTAAATTTGGAGGTTTCCAGTTTGGGGTTGCTGCCTATCCATGGCTAGAGTTGAAAATGGCTTTCCTGATGTCAGTAACCTCTGGTGGAAATCAGTCTGTACTGCAAAATCAACATATAATTTGGCAATATGATTGGCAGCTTCCTTTGGGACAGCACTGGGATGAAACAATGCCCATGGAGGTGCCACCTCTGTGCTGACCCTGCCCTGACACCCTGGATTTCACAGGGGGGTTTTTTGGGGTGCAAGGGAAGATTTTCTCATGCCATGACATCAAACAGTGGCACATCCCCTTGCCAGGGATAAGCAGCTTCCTGCACAGCACATCCTCATCTGTCTACATTCAATAATCGTTGGAGACAAAACAAATTACAAATAATGTGCAGCTTTTGCTAAGTTGCACTGGGAAACTGCTAATTCAGCTTTGTGTTCAAAAGTCTTTTTAAAATAACAAGTTGGAGGAGACAAAAATCCTAGGAGGAAAGGCACAAGGGAGGTTTCTGGGAAAACAGGAGGAATGTGGCACCTGGAGGGGTTTCGTCCACTTCTTTGGGATGAGCTGCCCATGGGAAAACATAAAGGCATAAAAAGTAAAATAACCTTATTTCTAAATTCATGGCAAATTAAAAAAGGAATCCTACTGCTCTCAGCAGGGTCCTTTATTCCTTTTTAGTTGCAGTTGATGGTTTTTGTCTTCTTAAAATAATTTTTCTCTAGGTCTCAATCTTGATGTGGGAACTTTAGGAAAGAGATAATCTTTCAAATATTTTTTTAATCAATGTTTTGGCAAGCTGGAGTTGAAATAACATTTAAATTCAGAGAGATATGCTGGTGAAATAGAGAGGATGATCATCGCCAGGTGGGTTTATAAGTCGAGTTTGAGGCAACTGAGCTGCCTGAGCAGGAGAGGGAATTCACCGTACACAGCAAACTGTTATCCCCTACAATATAATATCTGGATTTGAAGCTGATATTTAAAGAGGGCACTTGCTTTACTTATGAGATTAAAGGCAAATGCTCTCTTTTAAAAATGAAGTCATGCTGTGTTTTGCACCTTTTGACACTTATTAACTCAGGTCATTAAAAAGAGGCTAATTAAAAAAGAATGTAAAACAAAAGAGTCATTTGTCTATCGCCGCGCTCGGTTCTTCATGTGCGCTGGCTGGAGGCACTCTCCGTTTAAACCTTGGGTACAGAAAGCACTGGGAGCCACTGGGGCATGCTTGGAGCTTGTCATGGCTTTTGGCGAGCCTGTGGTCCGGCTCATTATGCACCTCATAAAGAAGAGAAGTCATTGTCATCAAAATTAGCTGAAGCTGGAATTTACATTCATGGAAATTTTGGTTTCGCCGCTGTCCTCTGGGGCTGGACAATAAAGGAAACCTTTTACCAGCTGCAGTTAAAGGAAGTGAAGTTCAATAAATGCTTAGTGCTTCGTTAAGGCGTTTCCGAGCTGAGCTTCGTGCACGTGAGGTTTTACAGCTGATGAGAATTCGGGACAAACAGCCTGTGAAGTTCACTGGTTCTGGTAGGGGAGATGTGCTCAGCACATCCCAACCCGGCTTGAAAAGGGACTGGCCTCCTGGAACTGCTGAGATATTCCTGTTCTTCCAAAGGGACACTTTGCTAGAAGGCACCTTGTCTCCTGTCAGGTTCAAAAGTTGTTTTTTCATGGGAATAAACTGTTCTGATGCTCGTGAGGGAGTCCTTCCAAGGAATCCCAAGGGGGTATAGACAGATTTGTGCAGTATCTTTACTAAAAGCATGTGTTGTGCTGGTCCTGAGGCTCGTCCAAGCTGAAGCTAACTGGAGATATTTTGAGGGCAGTTTTTTTCTGGGAGGATTTTACACCCTGTTTAACTCTACAGAGGCAGCCATAAAGACCAGGAGTCCCTGGAGGACTCCCACCTCTCCCCATGCAGATTCAGGTGACGTCCTGGAGCTGGTTTAGCCACGATCCTGCAGGTCCAAAGCTGTAAAGATATTTATGGAAATATCTCCTGCAGGGTTTCAATCACTTCCCACAGCTATGGGCCTTGCTCACCTCAGAGCATGGGGTCAGTTAGCAAACAT
>VZRX01021660.1:0-15000 GCA_013398075.1 Notiomystis cincta | reverse complement strand
GAACTGAGGACAGCTTTTCTGGTCACATTTGAACCACAGAAGTTGTGGCCGCCCCATCCTTTGAAGTGTCCAAGGACATGTTGGAGGGGGCTTGGAGAACCTGGGACAGTGGGAGGTGTCCCTGCCCATGGCAGGGGTGGCACTGGATGATTTTAAGGTCCCTTCAAACCCAAATTGTTCTACGATTCTGTGAAATCCCATCTCTATCCAGGTAAAGGCGTGGGCTACTCCAGATGGGGCACAGCAGAAATCTCCTCCCATGTGAATCCCTGCCCTGCTCCTGTACAAGGATATTTAATTCTATCCCGAAACAAAGGCAGTTGTCTCTCACTGCCTCTGGAACACGGCTGGGAAAAGTAGACTGTCAAGGGGAGTTTACTTCCTTTGTTAATAAAAGAGAAGAAAAAGAGTTTATGGATCTTTTCCTGAATATGAATATTAAATAGACTAGTTGTGGGAACCCTGATTTTAATTTCCTATGTCTTTATTTGGAATTCTACTCCCTCTTGGAGAGGTGTCTACTTAAATATAGGGGGAAAGGGAATTTAATGAATTACAAAAAGGGTTATTTTACATGGAAAATGTGTATTCCTGGCTATTTCCATTTAAAGAACATGACATTAGTGTGGAAATTGCCCCTTATGAACAGGTCATTAATGTCAACTCTACTAAAACTGACATCACCTGCTACTATTTTAATTGTGTGTTTTACTAATGTTAACCATTTTCCTGACAATAGAACCCCCCTAAGCTTAATGAATCTTTGCAGAATACATAAACCAAGGTCAATATGTAAGAAATGCCTCAAATGTTAAGAAACTCTCCCTGCGAAGCTGAAAGAAAAGTTTATTATTCTTTTACATTCATAAGAATAAGAGCAAAAATAGAAATCCTACACAATATGTTTTCCAGATCATCATATATAAAAAGCTTTGATGCTTCTGGGAAATCTTTTCGATTAGCTACTATTTTATATGAAGAAAAGGACTTATTTTACCAGGTTACATTTCCAAGATTTATTCCTTATTTTCCAATACAAGTGGCATATTAAATAAAAAACAAAAATCCCGAGTACTTCCTTAGTGTCATATGTAACAATCACATTTTTTTCCCATGGTTTGGGGGTGGGAGGTGGGGAGGAGGGGGGGTGGAAAGAGAGAAAATGAAATCCAGATTTGTAATTCCTAACAGGAGAAATTCGATCCTTTCCAATGTTTAAGTAATATTTCCTGTAAAACATACGAGGCCATCTGCAGAGCTGTTTCCAGACACATTTTGAAGTGGCAAGGGCAACTGAAAGAGACCCGAATGGAGGCTGGCATTTCACCTCTGGGAGATGGAGCATTAAAGGTTTTGAAAAGCTGGTTCTACAATTTTACAAAGTATTCAACCACTGCATAGTTCATAATTTGTTTAATTTACCTACCTTTTATAGGTGTGGGGAGGGGAAATCCGCTCTGTAAGAGACAGTATAAAAACCAAGACAGCTGTAAAAAGCTAATGTACAGCTATCAAGAATGCTTCATGATTTCAGCTGATTGAAAATGTATTTTATTCTTTACAGGCCAAAATGTTCCCCTAGAAAAACTGTGCAGAGTGAAACATATTTGGGGAGACAACAGAAACACGGAACCCTTTTTGCTATTTAAGTCTATTATGGAATTTTGTTTTATTGTTGATCTCCAGGGTCACCTTATGAATTCGTGTTAGTAAAATGTTACGGCCTCACTATAATATTCACTTTGTGGAAGGGTCTGCATTTACCAAATCTCATCCGAGATCGAATATAAATGAGAAACTTGCATCTCTCTTCAAGGAATATGTTTTAGACTGTTTTCTCCCCCTTTTGGAATTATAGACAGATTCTAAAATTGAATTCTTTTTCTTGTGCCAGGGTTGGGTAAAATGACTGAACACTTAGGCTTACCTTTGATATATGTCTTAAATTTAAAATTTGCATCGCTCAAATAGTTAACTTCAGGGCCAGATTCTGCCCTCAGCTGTGCATATTTGGGAACCCCATTAACTTCCCTGGAAAATAATGTTATACTGTTTGGATGCACTGGAATGAGATACATTACAGTGTTACCTTCTGTCATTCCCCTGTAAAACTCAGTCTTTGCTGCAATTTTTATTTTGCTGGCTGGTGTAGCCCTTTTATTTTGTCAGTACCAACTGGCCTGCTGGATATTTGTACCTGTCCTCTCACATCTCTGGTTGTGCTGTTAAGATTAAATATGACAAGGAGAATAAACCTGGTAGTGCCCACAAAATTTAAAAATTGTCATCTGGCTGGTTTTTTTAACCATGTTTGCAAAGGACTTTCTGTAGCTCAAATGGTTTTGGTCAGATCTGGGTGAATGTGGGGAGAGGCAGCTGTGGGTCCCTGCCCCACTCACCCCTTCCTTGGAGCCCCAGGACTCCAGCAGCCTTTGTCAAAATTATGTTGAGCAAAATGTTCTCCAAGTGTGGAAAATTCATGACATGAGTTACTCCAGTGCTCATTTATTAATAAAATGAAGTTTGTTTCATTTCAGCAATACTTCTGTCTCTGTTTTTCACCTGTGAGATAGAAGGGTGCCCATCTTTTATCCATTTTCTTGGTTTCACACAAGTTCTTCTCAGTGTAGACACCAGGGGCAGGAGGATCCCACCAGGAGGCTGCTGATCCCACTCATCCAGAGATCTAAATCCTGTAGGATATTTTGGGGTTTGGAGAGATGATAATTTTCTCACAAAGCACTGGGGCGAGTTATCACAGCCTCTCCTTGGCACCCTCAGTGCTGCCATGGGCCACCAAACTTCACCACCCTGAAAATGGACACTTCCACCCCATCTTAATTCCTCCTGTTTGAGCAGAATTTATGACACTGAATTTCAAAATTAACACAAAGTGAGTGGCAGGACACACAGGAAACTATTTTCCACCTCAAAGGTGTTTTTTTTTGTGGTATCTTGCCCATCCTACCAGCTACTTTTGGCTGGCAGTGCCACGGCCTCACACTCCCTGATCCCACACGAAGCCAGAAAAAAGAGCCTTCAAAAATGTCACTTCCATTTCCTCCCGAAAGCAAAACACTTCCTACAAGGAAAGCACACATTACAGCTGAATTATAAATGAGGGCTGGTATTTTTGCGAGGTACAAATCGCAGGCGTTCTCCATATTGTTAGAATACCAATTTTATTTTCCTGGTGTGCAGTACCCGGTGCCGCGCGGGGTCCCCGGAGAGGCGCGCGTCCTCCGGAGATTACTTCAGCATTGCATTACTGCTATCACATATCCATTACATATACTCTTTCAGACAAGTGGAAATGTTTTCACAAAAACAATCTGGAATCTTGGCTTAAAACCCAAGCTTGCTGTCAAGGCAAACAGAGTAGCCTCAAAGAGGACTTATTTCTATTTTGTTCAGACAAGTATGTTGTTTCTGGATTATAATAAGGGGAAATATAGCAGCTATCAGTCTTCAGTTTATTTGACAAGCTTCCTCTGACAAAGCTAGAGGAATAAGCCCTGGCCCTGCAAACTCGTTCTCCTTCAGGTATTCCCTTTGGCTCCAGCACTTTTATTAGTGTGATTAAGGGCCACACACATGTTTACAGGACAGGAGTAGCGGGATGAGATGATGATATATTTCCTCAGCTGTTACTTATTTTGCAAAGTTTTAAAAGCCTTTGCTGTTTTCAGAGCTTGTCTCTATCAGCCAGTGCTCTAAGAGCTTGTCCCATCACCTATCAAACAAGGTCAACGAGCAGGTTATAATCAGATGCCAAATAAACAAATGCAAACTTGAAATCAAGTGATTTACTGTCCATTTTCATTAAGTTCTTCCCAAGGAAGCAAACACTTTATGCAGCACAAGGGACCTGTGGAAAGGGTCAGCGGCCGTGCTGAAGCAAGACGTGGTGTGATGGTTTTCACCCAAATGGACTTTAACGACACCGAGCGTGAAGGGAAAGCTGCCTCGTGTGGGAAAAGCTCCTGGAAACAGAGCAGCATCTCTTCACCTTGCCAAGAATTCTCCTTTGGAAAGTGCGTGGAGTTTTAATATTCACGTGTTTACATTACTCAGAGTTTTCTCCTCTTAGACCAGAATTTTCCCGGTGCTCTCAGCTAAAAAAAAAAATAAAAAATCTCAGGACAGGGGAGTTTGTAGCTTCATTATAAAACTCAGCTCATTTTAAAATTAGAATTTCAATTTGTTTAAGAATTCCAGCATGAAGCAGGAGTGCTCTCAGGTAGCAGGACACCTTTGTGTGGTGAGGTCTGGCCTCAGTGGGAAAAAAAACCATTGCAAAGGCAAGGACACTTTTCATATGTCTGTGCTACGTATTTTCCTAAGGAATGGTGGGACTGCAGCATCCTCACAGAGTGGTCTGGAAGTGGGTTAGAAAGGATCTTGAAGACCATCCAGTTCCACCCCTTCCATGGGCAGGAACACCTTCCACTATCCCAAGGTGCTCCAAGCTCCATCCAACCTGGCCTTGGACATTCCAGGGATCCAGGGGCAGCCACAGCCTCTGTGTGCCAGGGCCTCCCTAACCTCACAGGGAGGAATTTTTTCCTAATGTCTATTAAGACACAAACCCTGGTGTACCAACAGCTCAGTGCTCTGCAGGCCTGTTACACACAGGGAAGTGACTCCAGGTTTTGGCTCCATAAATCACAGCACTGGAGCACTGCTTGGGAAAGGCACATCACTTGGAGAACATGAAGTATTGAGCAACTTGAATTGTTTTTCCATGAAGCTTATCCCTTGATAGCACTTTCCTTTCTTATATCTCCTTAATACAGAATAATTTCAATGTTTTCTAGGCAGAGTTACAATGCTCCTTTTCCAACATAATATTGGCTGCAGTGTGGATGCACTGGCGAGAAGTCGTGGTTTGCTTCTTTGCCATTCCGTGATTTGAGTTCAAACCAACAAATTTTAATACAACCTATTCCGAAATTTTGCAAATATCATTTGCCAAAACAAAAGCTTTGCCCTCAGTTTCTCTATATTTGTTTTATAAATTGTTCCATTCGCGTATTTCAGAAAATTTCCCAAATGAGACTGAACCAAAATTATTTTTTTTTCTCTCTCTCTCTCTTTTTTTTTCCTAAAGGTTGCATAAATATTTCACATGTATCTCCCTTTAATTAGATCATAACATTGTAAAGTGGCAAAGAGTTTTCTCTTTCCCCAAATTAGACATGAGAACCACAAACAAATTAATTTGTGTCTCAGGGTTTTGACTGGGCCTCTTGGCCTGCTCCAGCACTAATACAGGCACTCGTGACCCTCTGGATTTCAAATGCCTGAGGGTAAAATGCAATTATAAAAACATGACTCTCCCAGATCAGCTTTCGAATCTGCCTTGTCTCTGTTTTATTGATGGGAGATTGAAGGAAGATTCAAATCAGCTATCCTTCAATTCTTTACCAGCAGCAAAATACAGAAATCATTAGCTTTTTCTGTGTAAATTACTTTATCCTGCTTTATTATTCAAAACTGGCTGGACATTTGACTTGAAAAGACCACGTTGAATATTTATTTCAAGTTTTGGTACTTGTAAATAGTATGGTGCCTTGCACCTTATTTTCTTTTTCTTTTTTTCAGACTAATTTTTTGTAACAATTAGAGCGGGAACTAATTAATATGGGGGATTTTTTTAATAACTAAAGAACACAGACTGATGTAAATTAGGATGATCTTGCTCTCACAGGTCTATTGTTATTGTAAGGAAGCCCTGCTGCACAACCATTTCCCCAAAAAATCAGGGGAAATAATTAAATATCCAGTTTATTTTATTTCTCTGTGTGATTGCTGATGTTCGTTTAGTGATAAGTAAGGGTAGGATGAGAACAAAATATTCTCTTTAAGCCCCAGTGCAATTATGTCTCCTCATGGTGGTAAGTGTAATCAGATCCCAAAAATGGGGGAAGAGATGGGTTTGATTTAGAGAGGAGGAAAGAAGGGAGAGGCAATGGGAAATGTTCTGGGAGCAGCCAGGCTTGGAGAGGAAACTGGGCTGAGGTGGGATTATATTTTTTAATGAGTCTAAATTATAGAATTATTAAGGTTGGAAAAGAGCTCCAAGGATGATTGAACCCAGCCTTTGTCCTAAGGTTGGATCCTTCCAGTTCCGCTGGATGGATCAGTGTGGGAGCACTCCCAGGGTGTGAGGCATGAGGGTGGGAGGATCTCCATGTGTGGGGATCCATCGAGGATGGCCCTTTGCTATTTTAAACACAACAAACCTGAAAAGCATCAGATGAGGTTTGTGCAGCTCCAGAAGGGAACGTGTGATGAGAGGGTGTCATTTCCTTGGCAGAGGCTGAAGACCTGGGCTAAAGAAAATCCTTCTTTTTCACCGAGTGTGGGTGATGACACCTGAGTGTGGGAGGGGCTGTGTCCCTACGCCAGGCTCAGCAGGCTCTTATTTCTCTTTCTGTTCAGAATAACATAAGGGTTAGACTTTGATTTCCATCCAAGTGACAGCACAGTCCACGTTGTGGGTGGGTCCCATTTCTGAGGCATCAGATAAATCCAAAGGACTCCAGGTGTAAAGGTGGAGTCAGCAGTTTGTGTCCAAGAGAGCTCAGCCTCCGGCCAATCTGTCGCCTCTCTAAATCCTCCTGGGCTGGTCCTGCAGATAAAAATTCTGCAGCGCTCAGATGGGGGCTTTTTAAAAATGATACAAGGCAGACATTCAATTTTAAGAAGCTGGAGCTTTATTTTTGGAATCCTAGAATGTGTACAGAATTTAAAAAGCCTAAAGCCATAATGTTTTACTGCTCCTTTGATAAAATTTATATTTAATCATATCTTAAAAACTGTTCTCATTCTGCCACTTGATGTTACCAACCAAGCGGAACCCATCAATGCAACACTATCTATCAGCCCTTCTTTTATTTCACTCTCCTGCAACTCCTTTTTTAATGGCACATCCATTAATGAATTACACTGGAGTTTCTGGGAAGTCCAAATGAAAATCGTGCTCCTAACGAAGGTGGGTCTCTTATCCCCAGGTTTTTCATTTGTTGGAACCAAAATGCTGAACCTGACATGTTTATGTTGCAAAACCTCCAACACAGACCAATCTCTCTGTCTTTTGTCTTGAAGCTGCATATTCCAGAAGTTGGGAATAGGGACTTTCTCCATTGTTTTCAGATCTTGGAAAGGTTTGGGTTGGAAGGCACCTTAAATCCCACTCAGTGCCACCCCTGCCATGGGCAGGGACACCTTCCACTGTCCCAGGCTGATCCAAGTCCCAGTGTCCAACCTGGCCTTGGACACTGCCAGGGGTCCAGGGGCAGCCACAACTTCTCTGGGCACTCTGTGCCAGGGCCTCCTCATCCTCACTGGAAACAATTCCTTCTCAATTTCCTATCTAACCCTGCCCTCTGTCCCTCCATCCCTTGTCCTGTCCCTCCGTCCCTTGTTCCCAGTCCCTCTCCAGCTCTCCTGGAGCCCCTTTAGACCCTGAAAGGGGCTCTGAACTCTCCCTGGATCCGTCTCTTCTCCAGGTGAACATTCCCAGCTATCCCAGCCTAGCTCCAGCCCTCAGAGCATCTCCACGGTCTCCTTTGGATCTCCATCTAAAGATTCTCATTAGCAGCTAGGATTTAGGAAAACCTTCTGGAAAATGTGGGAATGTTGTGTGTGGTGATTGGCAGCCCAGGTCGATGAAGATGAGCCACTCATTGTTATCTTGGCTGAATTTCCCTTGGTGCCCATTTTCTGCTGGTGGTTTTAAGATTACAGAAGATTTTCTGCAGAGAGATACAGCTCTCTTAATCAAAACTGTGTCTCTAAACCAATAGTTAGATTGATTAAAACCTCTTCTAAGCTCTCCCTGCAGCTACACCTGCTAACTCTGCTGTTGTCCTGTTGTCAGATGTGTGTCTGGAGGTGGACCCTGGGCTTTGTCAATGTGTCGTTCATGTTGCTGTGGCAAGAATGAGTTAAATCACTTCTCTCCATTTTTTTTTCAGAACTGAAACTTGTCCAGCAAAGTTGGTGGTCTCCATAAGAAATTCAAACTCTCTGCTGACCAAGTGAAAACACACATGTGCATGTATCAGACATATACATAATCTTGGCTGAAAATCAGCATCAGTGACAATTTCACTCAGTGAAATCTTAATTTTGATCCCTGCTCTTAAAAATTATGTTTGTCTCAGGAATTTTACTTAGAAGACCTTTTAGCCTTTTAGTACCAGCCTGACTTTGCAAGTTGTTAATAATTTTCCCTTATGAAGGCACTCCTTTTTTATTCCCATATAAATTGGAATTAAAATTCACATTTATCCACATTTACATGCCAGAAAGTTGGGGAGGTTTTTTTAAATTCTTTCCCTTTTCCTCAGAAATATCCAGCATGGACCACGCTGCTAGAAAGCCACCGGACCGCTGGCAATCACACATTTCAATGTGATTCCTTTAAATAGAAAGGATTTGTTCTTACTTTTGATAAACACATAAGTAAAAGTCTGGTCTTTTCGTTCGTGTCTCTTTTCCTGGAGGAGAAGAAGATCTCCCAGTGCTGTCTGTTCTTTTCCTCTGTGCTTTGCAGGCGGGGGAATCGTGCGCCAGGCTCAGCTCCGCGGCCTCTGAAGAGGCAACATTAAAGTCAGCACTTGACTGCGCTGAATTTTACAGGATTTTCCCCCCAACTCTGATATTGATATCTTTTAAGTGAAGGGAGTAAATGAGGAATCTTTCTCTAAATTATTGACTGCGTGTCTAGCAAAGAGATGAATGAAAAATATCTTTATCCCTGATAAAGGTTTAGGTGAACTGAGCTAATCTCGGGGCTTCTGCTGTGACCCTTTTCAGTATTGTTTAGGGTGAGCTAAGTGTGTGAGGAGGATTTATGAGGGGGAGAGGAAATATAGTCTAAATTTTGGTGCTGGGGACAAGAGAAGAGATTTTCCATGTTCCTAAATAATTTTTCTCTGAAATCAGGACAGAGAAAGAGGAGGAGGGAGTTGAATTAAAAACCAAACGACTTGGCATTACTTTGCTTTCCTCTTTCTGCTCTCTCAGCTTTTTGCAGTAATAATTAAACATTTCACATCGAAAATTTGGGGGTGAGCATTTGAAGGAGAGCCCCAGTAAAAGACAATTCCATCAGCAGGAGCTGAGAGCCCACAGAAGGTCCCGGAAAGTCCCGGAAGGTCCCGCAGAGCCGAGGACATCTCTGGTCTGCAAGGACCCAGCAGGACGTGAGTGCAGCTTGGAGCTGCTGAGAGAGTCTCAAAGCAGCTCAGTTCACTCCCAGGCTTATTTTTTGGACAGTCTGAACTTATTCTGGAGAAAAAAAACAAAGGTAAGGGAAAATATATAAATAGCTGTATATTTTTAGGAAAATTTGGGAAGGAAGGAAGACATCGTGACAGGTTTTGTTCTTCCAGTAACGTCTCTGTCCTTCGTTTCAGGAAAAGAAGACTTTAAAAATCTGCTTTTCTGTGTATGTAAAATTCCTGCGATACAAATTTGATCACATTTGCAAGGATTAAAGGATTTGATGTGCAGAATGCATTCTCTTCCTAAGCATGACAAATGGAAGCAATTTACAGATGGCTTCTGAATATTTTCCTGAAATTATTTTCCTGTTCTGTTTTGGTTTGGTTTTTTGTTTTGTTTTGAGGTGGGTTTTTTTGTGTTTTGTTTTTTTTTTTTTCCTTTTTCTTCTGGTGTGCCACTAGAGATCAGCATATTTTTAGACATTTAAGCAATCATAATGTCAACATAGGGGTTTAAAAAGGATCCTGCATAACTATCGAGTAGCCAAATTACTCATGACTGGCAAAACAAAACGAATAAAGTCAGGCCTGAAGGCATTGAGAAAGCAACTTTTTACATCCAGCTTTCATATTCCCTTATTCCCTTGTTTTTTTCTGAGGCTTTGGGCATCTCTGCATTTCCATTATGTTAGTTTTATTTCCCCCCAAACCCTCCTTTGTATTGCACAAAAACGAATGTGTATTACAGGAGTACTCCCTCTTAAACCCATTATTGGCTTAACGCATTAATAATTTCCAATACACATCTTTTACTCCAGAAACAGTGGCAGGATCTTCTCAAACTTCCAGATGTTTATATTAAATTAAAATAAATATGGGTTTTTACGTGTCCTCAATTTCTGGTTGTGTGAAACCAGACTTTCTCCCTTTTTCAAATTGACTAAAGCTTTGTGTTTCATACCTGAGGACCCGGGAGAGTTGGAGATGAGTTCCCTACCTTTGAAGAAGTTCTCTCTCCTCTAACACACTTTTGCTGACTCCACTGGTCACTTTTCAAGGTTATCAATGCTGGGAAAATTGTCACTCCAAGAAGAGCTGATGGTTTTTCCCCTTTGTCTCCCTGGGTTTGGTCCCACCTGAGCTCCAGCAGCGATTCCCGCACATCTGGGTTTTACGGATTTCAGCCACGCTGTGTCCCTGTCCAAGGCTTTACATGGAGATGAATAAACTGTGATAAAGGAGCGTTTGCACACTGCAATAATTGTGTTTTTCTTTGGAGGCCGCGTGCTGGGTTTGGGCAGGACGTTCCCGACAAGCCGGGTTTGTCAGCACGTCCTAAACCGGGGATGGTGATTAAAAACAACAGCACCAGCAGCAGGGCTCGGAGGCTGCTGCTGCTGCTCTGCTCTGAAACAGTTTTGAGATGAAATGAATAGATCAGAAATTTCAAAGTTAGTTCGAACTTCTTCAATTAATTGATATTTTTTTTCTTAAAAGCATCCAGATCTCAAGACCAAAGCTTGGATATCTTTTTAATCATGGTCAGACTTTCCTCTAATGTCCACAGTCCTAATTTGCTGGGAACTTTAAGTAGCAGGAGCTCCATTCATTTGATTTAGGATTTTTATCAAGGAGAATAAAATCCAGACCATAATTCCATAGGTCCCCTGCAAATAAGCCTTTGGAATTACAGTGATCATTGATAAAAACAAAGGAAAGGAAATTTATTTACAAATAGAAATCTTAATATTTAGACATGTAGAAGAATCTTTATGCCTTTATCTTTTATAACTAATTAAAGAAGTTAACTTGAAATCAAGGATGCACAATGATGGATAAAAGAGTTTCCTATAATAACAGGAATTCATGTAAATGTAATCACTGGAAGTTGTTTCAACTCCTTATAAAAGGACATGGAAATAAAATATTGATTGTTTAGTGATAACCAAAAAAAGAATAAAAAAGAAAGAGGAGGGAGAGAGAATCCAAGGGGTTTTTCAAAGATACTTTTGCTCAACTTTTGGTGTAATTAGAGAAAATTCTTGCAGCGTGGGGAAAACTGTGTGTCCGAGTGAACAGAACTTGGGGGTACCAAATTCAAAGTCCTGTCTCAGGAGGAGGGATGGGGGAGGATTGAGTGAGACAGTGGGCAAACATGAGGGAGAAAAAGGCTGATGGAAAGCTTTGGAAAACATCTTTTCAGAGGCAAGACAGTTGCTTGTCCCTCTGGCTTGTCTTTAGCTGAATTTTCTGTGACAGAAGGGAAAAAACAAACACCCTTCATTAGCCTTGTAAATCCTGGCCTAGAAAGCCCCAGGGAGCTTGCTCCCAAGAAAAAGAATCCCTTGCACAATAATTGCACATTTTCAATCAGTCCTCTTGATCCCTGCTTTTGCTTATTCCCAAGAATCTGCCAAGTCTGTTGAACTTCCTTAGAGTGACCCTCCCTTTTAATTCATGGGCCATTTTGTATTTACAGAGAGGTCAATAAAAGCTTTCCAGAGCTCCAAACCTCCCTGTAATGGTTGTCCTGAGCAATCCAGCCTGAAGAGCCCCAACAGGAAATTGGTAAAGCAGCAGCCAATTTCCTTTTGCTTTTTTACTGCCTTTTGGTCTTCCTGCTCTGTTCATATCCCCACTGCTGAATTATTCTAGAGCTGGTGGGATATTTCCAGCGCCACATATGGAGGAGAGCTCATATGATTCCCAGAATTTTATGTCAGGTTAATCAAAAATTGGATTTGTTTAATTAATAATAGATGTAAGGTTAAAGTACAAGACCAACAGTGAAATTTGGTTTCTGCTCTGATTTTGTTAGAGTGACTTTGGACCAAATATTCTACAGATCTTCTGTTCCTCTCGCTTAAAATTTGGGCAATGCCTATGGATTTTCCAGCCTGTGGTTGAGGATCTTTGAAACCTTTGGGCATGGGAGCAAAGCAATGGAGTGATACCCTGAACTTCTGCCATCTGCTCCCATTTCTGAACATGGAAAAGAATATCTGTTATTGGGAAGAGTGAGGCCGTGGCATTATGAAATATTTTAGTTAATAAACTCTCCTCGCAGAGGCTGCAGCCGCTCTGGCAGTAACTCATCGGAACAGCTCTGCAGAGCGAATTGTTGACACTGAGTACCAGATGTCCCCAATAAATGCCTTTCCAGGTTGTTCCCTTCAGATGATGGCGAGTCTGGTCCTGCTGCCTGCGGCCCTATTACTGCCTGAAACAGGAATTCCAGCTCAGCCTCACCCCAAAGAGATGCAGCTTGTGTGCTCCACGGCAGCTGTGTGAGGCTGACCCCGTCAGGGAAATGGGGACACCTGGGACATGGCCTTCAAAAGCCACTCCCACCCCAAACTCCATCGATGGCGTGGATGCACTGAGGGACTTCCCAGCCTCCTCTCCCACCATCCTGGGGGAGCACCGAGTGCTAATTTGGATGCCTGGGCTGCCTGGCAGTGCCTGGGGAGTGTTTAGCATCTTGGAAAGCCCTGGTTGTCCGTGACAGCAAAGGTCCTGAGTGCCCAAACTAATCAATGCTGATGTTGGAGGCACCTAATCCTGCACTTCCCTGAGCCTCCCTCTGGACTCACAGCCTCAGACTTTCGTTTAAGATCAAGAATTCCATGCAATCTTCTCCCAAAACAGGCAGAAAAGAGGAAGGTGTTTAAGGAACAATTGGACGTGGCACTCCGTGCTCTGGTCTAGTTGACAGCGTGGTGATCAGTCATAGGTTGGACTCGATGATCTCCAAGGTCTTTTCCAATTGATTCTGGGATTCTGAGATTCTAGGATTCTGGGAAGGGAAGACTAATAGGAGGTAGTGGCTGTGTGTTCTCTGCTGTGATAACAACAATCACAGCACAAAGTTTTGGTCTCTGCTCTGGTAATTTTTCTATATTTTCTTCAATAGCTACTTAAAGCAAAATAAATAAGAAAGTCCTTGAGCTTGGTCAGGGTCTCTTTCACCTCAAAGAAGACTCCTACTTCTCTGTTTCCTAGTCCATCTAGGACTAGGATATCCCTTTTTTTCCCTGAAAAGTAGAATATTTCCGGCAAGAGGAATGTGCTTTTATTCCAAATAGATGAAAAAATTGCTTGGAAAGTTAGAGAGAAATTAAACTCTCCTTCCCTGGTTAGTGCAAACCCTTTTAAACCTGAACCTTTGTGCACCATGGACAGATGTTTTGGTTGTGTTTGGGAAGTATAAACCTCCCATTCCTGTTTTCCAGCTGCCTGTGCCAGGTACAGCTACAGGATGGGGGCTTCTAGTCAGGGATACCTTGACAAGATGTAGGAACTTAGAGTGGGTGCAAAGCTGAAATTACCAAAATTATTAATTTAAGGGTTGAAGACCCCAAGATTTCTTCATGATTAAGCAACTGAATGGGAATTTTGAAGTCTAAGATTTACACTTTAGATTTAGATTTAGTATTTTGTCCATGTTTTGTCCTATTATTCTAAATGCTGTCCTTGTTGTTGCTCAAGGCATGGACATTGCTGTAGGTCCTGGTGTAAAGGAGGTGCTATGATAACTTTCCTGAGCCAGTCTCTAGACTGACACATTTTCCACTCATTTTGTGGGAATCAAAAATATTCTAAATTGAGATAATTAAAGAAAAAAAATATGGTGGAGCAATACCCTTTATATTAATTTTGCTTCATGTACAAATAAAATTCAGGGTCGTGTCTGAAGTTTTCCTGCAGTACTCAAGGCCTTTGGTCCTTTGGTTCTGACTTCTGAAGCCTGAGAAGAAAACATGAATTGGAATAATTGAGGTTGTGATTCCCAGAATTTATTCACTTCTGGAAAGAAAGGAAGCACAACCAAGCCTCTCTCATGGAGGAGATTGCAGGCACAAAGTCTAAAAGGATTGGGTTACCTGTCTTGTCTCGTGTTGTCTTTTGTGCTAGTTATGTATTGCTTCAAAGGTACAAAAATAACAGCTCTCATGTCTGAAATATTTTCCTTAGTTTTGCCTCTTGGTCATAAAAAGTAATCTGATCTTTCTTTCTTGTGAGGTTTCTTGTAGGTTTTCACTCTTCTTTGTGTCTTCAGCCTTGAGTTTAATTTTTGTCAGTTAACCTCCTGCCTCAGACACAGATTTTCTCTTCAGGCTACCACTTTGATTCTTCTCGTCAATCCCAAACTTAGCAAAACTATGGATGTGCATATTATTTTTTTCATAATTATCAAGTTTATTCTCGCTCTTTTTTTTTTTTTTTTTCCTCTTTACCCCTTCAGGATCTTTCTGGCAAGGATTTCACTCTCCTGGGTTTCAAAGCAGAGAGAATTACAATTCACTCTGAGTTCAAGCCTTTGTTTAAGACAATGTCCTCAGGGTTATGGGGTATGTTAAATGGCAGAAGAAAAACTCCTCTTCTGGGTCTCCTGTTTGGCTGTTTTGTGTCAGGTGGGTTGTGGAATATCTCTTCCTGTCCCAGTTTGACACCCAGATGAATTTCACAGAAGCCACTTCTGCAGCCAGGGGGATTTGGGTGGGATTTCCCCTTGGCTTTGGCCATGGTGAAGCATCAAGGCCTCCCATGTGTCCTAAAACTCCGGGATTATCATCACTCCTTTATTTATTCCTTTTTAAGGAAAGGGCTGGAGCCTGGCTCAGCCCATTCCAATCCTGGCCCTGAATGAGGTTGATCCCTGTGAAAAGGAATGTGGAGGGACACCCCACAGCTCTGGTTCTTGGCATTGTGTGTGTGGATTTTAGTGGTCTCTATTGATCCTACAAAGAGACTTTTTTTCATA
>VZRX01021659.1:0-30352 GCA_013398075.1 Notiomystis cincta | reverse complement strand
GCTCTGGGGTGCTCACCTTGCCGAAATGATTTAATTATGAGAAAACACGGTTTTTTTGGTAAAATCTGTTTTTTTTTTTTTAACTTGGAATTTTCTCCTTGGCAGAGGGCAGCTGGAAGTCAACAGCCTGGTGCCCCTGGGCCCCAAGTATGCGCTGAAGTGGAGCACGGCGCTGCCGCAGGTGCAGGTGGTGGAGGTGGGACAGGAGAGCGGCGCCTACGACAAGGACGCCGTGGCGGTCGCCAACGCCGGCGCCCGCAGGCACGCGCCGGCCGGCCAGGCTGCCCACAGTGAGCTCTGGCTGCGCTCCCGGTGGGACGGGATCCTTGGGGCGGGATCTGGGCGGGGTTTAGGGGATTTCAGCTCTCTGGGAGGTGGTGGAATTGTGGATGTGGTGGGCCAGCCCTCATTCCTGGTGGGAGAAGCTTCCTGGGGTGGGATTTTGGATTTTGGGGGATTTCAGCAGTCTGGGAGGTGGTGGGGTTGTGGATGGGGCGCTCCAGCCATCATTCCTGGGGGGATGGGCTCCTTGGGATGGGATTTTGGGAGGTTTTAGGGGATTTTGCAGCTCTTGGAGGTGGTGGAATCATGGATGTGGTGCTCATTCCCAGCAGGAGAACCTTCCTGGGATGAGATTAGGGGGATTTTGAGATTTGGGGGATTTTAGGGCATTTAACCACTCTGGGAGGTGGTGGAATTGGAGATGTGGTGCTCCAGCTGTCATTCCTGGTGGGAGACCCTTCCTGAGATGGGATTTGGGGTGTTTGAGGGGATTTAACCACTCTGGGAAGTGGTGGAGTTGTGGATGTGGTGCTCCAGGCCTCATTCCTGGTGGGATGGGCTCCTCAGGATGGGATTTGGGGATTTGAGAGGATTTCAGCAGTCTGGGAGGTGGAGTTGGACATGTGTTGCTCAGGGCCTCATTCCTGGTGGGAGAACCTCCCTGGGCTGGAATTTGGGGGATTTTAGGGAATTCACCACTCTGGGAGGTGGTGGAGTCTCCATTGCTAGAGATGCCCAAGAACAGCGCCCGCAGTGCTCGGGGCCATCCCTGATGTGTTGGATTGTGGGTCAGCCTCAATCTCGGAGTCTTCTTCAACCTTGTGGATCCGGTGCCGCTCCCCGGGCCTGAACTCCCGGTTTTTGCCCCCAAAAGATAAGGTCTACCTGGGCCCTCCGCGGCTCTTCCAGGAGCTGCAGGACCTGCAGAAGGACCTGGCAGTGGTAGAGCAGATCACGCTGCTTGTCAGCACCTTGCACGGCACCTACCAGGTACTGGCCGTGCCACTGAGCTCCGTGCGTCCCCCAGAGGTGGCTGGGCGCCCCTCCGGGAGGGACGTGGCTGATCCCAGCTCCTCGGACAATTCCCGGCCTTCTCCAGAACCTGAACATGACGGTGGCGCAGGACTGGTGCCTGGCCCTGCAGAGGATGATGAAGGTGAAGGAGGAAGAGATCCACTCGGCCAACAAGTGCCGCCTGCGGCTGCTGCTGCCCGGCAAGCCTGACAAGTGAGCTGGGAATGGGGCAGGGAGGAGGAGGAGGATGGTGAGGATGATGAGGATGAGGATGAGGATGAGGATGAGGATGAGGATGAGGATGAGGATGAGGATGAGGATGAGGATGAGGATGAGGATGAGGATGAAGATGAGGATGAGGATGAGGAGACTGAACAGGATGATGAGGGTGATGAAGAGGGTGAGGATAATGATGATGAGGATAATGATGAGCATGATGATGATGATGATGATTATGAGGATGATAATGAAAAGGATGTAGGTGATGCGATGAGGATGAGGCTGAAGAGGATGATGAGGATGATGAGGATGAAGACAGTGATGAGGATAAAGACGATGATGATGAGGATGAGGAGAGGAGGAGGAGAAAGAGGATGATGAGGATGATGAGAATGATGAAGAGAATTGTGATGATGAGGATGATGATAGCGAGGATGATGAGAATGAGGATGATGAAGAGGATGATGAGGATGAAGAGAATGATGATGATGATGATGAAGAGGGTGACGATGATGAGTCCGAGGCTGAAGGCCGCTGTGCTGCGCAGGTCTGGGCGCCCCATCAGTGTCATGGTGGTGTTCATCACGCCCAGCCCCCTGAGCAAGATCTCCTGGGTGAACCGGCTGCACCTGGCCAAGATCGGCCTGCGTGAGTCCGGCTGCTCCGGGAACGCTGGAGCGGCGCTGGGGCTGGGGCTGGGACACGGGGACGGAGGAAACCGGGAGTGGGGCGGCGGAGAAGGTCTGGGAGGTTCTGGAGAAGGTCTGGGAGGCTCTGGGAAAGGTCTGGGAGGCTCTGGAGAAGGTCTGGGATGTTCTTGGGAAGATCTGGGAGGTTCTGGAGAAGGTTCAGAAGGATTTGGGAGAAGGTCTGGGATGTTCTTGGGAAGATCTGGGAGGTTCTGGAGAAGGTTTGGGAGGTTCTGGGGAAGGTTTGGAAGGGTTTGGGGAAGATTTGGGAGGTTCTGGAGAAGGTTCAGAAGGATTTGGGAGAAGGTCGGGGAGGTTCTGGGGCTTTGGGAACTTTTGGAGAAGGTTTGGAAGATTCTGGAGAAGGTTTGGAACTTTTTGGAAAAGGTTTGGAGAAGGTTTGAGAGAAGGCCGGGGAGGTTCTGGAGAAGGTCTGGGAGGTTTGGGAGAAGTTTGGGAGCATTTGGAAAAGTTTTGGAAGGCTCTGGAGAAGGTTTTTGGGAGCTTTTGGAGAACACTTGGGAGAAGGTCTGGGAGGTTTTTGGGAATATCTGGGAAGTTTTGGAGGTGGTTGGGAATGTTCTGGAGAAGGTTTGGGGGCTTCATGAGGTTTGGGAAGTTCTGGGGGAGGTTTTGGGGAAGGTTTTGGGGAGGTGCTGGAGAAGGTCTGGGAGGTTCCGGATTTGGTCTTTAGGAAGTGCTGAGAATTGCCAGTTCTGGCTCCATGTTTGGGATTCACTGCTCCTGGCTGGAATCTCCCAGCTGGAGCTGCCACCAAGGGCTTCCCTGTTTTCCGTGGAATGGGATGGATTTGGGAGGTCCCAATTGGGAGCTTCCCAATCCCTGCTCCAACCCCAGCACCACCAAGGAACTTCTATGGAAGGAAGCTCCAAAAAACTGGAATTCCTTGGGATTGCCCTGGCATGGAATCTTTGGGAATTATCTGGGTTTTTTAACATTTTGGGTTTGCTTTTTCCTATTTTTTAAAAAGTCCGGGATAATCCCATATCCATGAGCCAGAAGTCCACCTGCATCCCAGCCTGACGTGAGGGAATGATTCCAGGCAGAATTTTTTTCCCATAAATTCATTTTTTTGGGGAATTTTTTTTAACCTCCGCGCTGCAGTAATTGGGAGAAGCTGGGATGAGGCGCATCCCAAATCCGTGGAAAAGGCCGGACTGGGGAGGAGATGGATCCCGAAGGAGGAGTTGGGGCCGGGTGATCCCTGAGATCCCAGTTTTCCACAGGGGAGGAGAACCAGCCGGGATGGCTCTGTCCTGACGAGGACAGGAGGAGCAAAGCTCCCTTCTGGTGTCCCATCCTGTCCTGCCACATTCCAGCCTTTTCCTCCAAAGCCTTGGATCTGCAGGTGAGAGCTGGGAAACCCTCGGATCCGGGCGGGAAAGGCACAAATCCCAGTCGGGATGGGCTGGAAAATGGGCAATCCAAGGGGGAAAATCAGGAATAGCAGCTGGATCCCAAATTTTGGGGTTCCCACTGATCCTGTGCCTGTTTGGTATAATTTGGGTTCTCCATCTCCTTTCCCTTCCCATCCATGATTTTGGGAACAAAGCCACAAATTCCACTCTGGATGGGCTGGAAAAGGTGGGAATTGGGGCAGTCCAGCCTGGAAAATCGGGAATGGCTGCTGGGCTTTGTTCCCAATCCCGATTTTCAGGTTCCCACTCCTCTCTGCAGCTCGGAGCCGCTGTCCACAATCCCGTCCATTCCTCACTCCTGGGATTCTCGGCCGTCAGCACCTCCCTGCCCCAGGGCTTCCTGTGGGTGAGCGCGACCCCGGGGGATCCGAGAGCCGGGATTTGGGATTCAGGATCCAGGATCCAGGATTGGGAATTGGGGATCGGGAATTGGGGATTGGGGATTTGGGGATTTGGGATTTTGAGATTTGGGATGGCTCTGGCTGGAATCCCGGGATGCTCATTCCTGCTTTTCCTGGCCCAGAAATGAGGAGTGTGTGGAGATTTCTAGGTGAGCACAACCCTGGACAGATCCCGGGATTTGGGAAGCGGGATTCGGGCTTGGGGTTTTGGGGTTTGGGACAGCTCTGTCTGGAATCCCAGGATGCTCATTCCTGCTTTCCCGGCCTGCAGGTGGGTGGGGGGCAGGCGGGCGGGGCGGGGCAGGTGGAGATCTTCTCCCTGAACCGCTCTGTGCCCCGAACCGTCAAATCCTTCCCGGTTCCCGCCCCGGTGCTGTGCATGGAATTCATCCCGGAGCCGCATCCCGAGGATCCCGCGGAGCCGGGAATGCCGCCGGATCCAGCCCCGCCCGCCCCTCGCCCCGCGGTGTGCCTGGGGCTGCAGGACGGGAGGTGAGATCCCGAATCCCGGCTCCCATCCCGAAGCCGCGCGCGCCGCTCCGGGGGATGATCCCGGAATTCCCTGCGCAGCCTCCTGGTTTACGGCAGCGTGGATTCGGGAACACCGTGCCTGCTGAGCTGCAAAATCCCGGGAATGCTGCCCATCCTGAGCCTCCGGCACAGCCCCCAGTTCCTGTTCGCCGGGCTGCAGGACGGGAGCGTGGCCGCCTTTCCCAGGAATAACGGTGAGGATTCCTGGGAATGCCGTGAGATCGGAGCTGCTCTGCTGCTGAGAGGGGCTGAATCCCTGGTTGGGATATTCCATTGGGATGAATCCCTTTTTGTGTTATTCCATCAAGATAAATCTCCATTTGGGATATCTCATTGGGATGAATCCCCATTTAGGATATTCCATTGGGGTAACCCCCCGATCAGGGCGAGTGTATTCCCTGATCCCATTCCCTGTTATCCCATTGCCAATCCCATTCCTGGTTATTCCCAGATGGATTATGGGATGTGGTATCTCTGCGGATGCTCTGGGTGGGATCAGGGCTGGTGCGTTCCCTGTTATCCCATTCCCTGATCCCATTCCCTGTTATCCCATTGCCAATCCCATTCCTGGTTATTCCCAGATGGATTATGGGATGCGGAGTCTGTGCGGATGCTCCGGGTGGGATCGGGGCCAGTCCGGGCGCTGCTCCCTCTAGAGGAGTCGCTCTGGGCCAGCTCCCAGAACTTTGTCACCGTCCTGGGAATGCCAGAGCTGGAGAGCCAGGTATGGAATGGGATTGGGATTGGGAGTGGGAATGGGAACGGGAATGGGAATGGGAATGGGAACGGGAATGGGGATGGGAATGGGAATGGGAACAGAACGAGAATGGGACCAGGACCATGAATGTGGGGAATTCTGGGAATTGAGGGAATGTTGGGAATGTTGAGAACCCTGGGAATGTTGGGAATTTTGGGAACATTGGGAATTCCAGGAATGTTGGGGATTGTGGGAATGTCGGGAATTCTGGGAATGTTGGGAACACTGGGAATGCTGGGAATTCAGTGAACGTTGGTAACGTTGGGAATTCAGTGAACGTTGGGAATTCAGTGACCATCAGGAATGTTGGGAATTCTGGGAAATGTTGGGAGTGCTGGGAATGTTGGGAACGTGTTGACCCTGGGAATGTGGGGAACACTGGAAACGTTGGGAATGTGTGGAATCCCAGGAAAGTTGGGAACATTGGGAACATGGTGAATCCTGGGAACATTGGGAATGTTGGGAATTCTGGGAACGTTGGAAACGTTGGGAAAGTTAAGAACGTGTTGAACCTGGAAATCAGTGAATATCGGGAACGTTGGGAACGTTGAGGAATGTTGGAAGCGTGTTGAACGTGGGAATTCAGTGAATGTTGGGAACATTGGGAATTCTGGGAATGTTGGGAATCTGGGAACACCGGGAATGTGTCAGCAGCACTTGTTGGAGGCACATGCAGAGTCCGGCGCGGGTGGGGCGCAGCAGGGTGTGAATGGCGTGTTGGGAACATTGGGAATGTTGGGAACGTTGGGAATGTTGGGAACATGTTGAGCCTTGGGAATGTCAGGAGTGTTGAGAACGCTGGGAATTCCAGGAACATGTTGAACCCTGGAATGCTGGAATGTCAGTGTATGTTGGGATCGTTGGGAACGTGTTGAACCTTGGGAATGAACGTTGGGAGTGTTGGGACCATCGGGAATGTTGGGAATTCTGGGAATGTGTTGAACCCTGGGAATGTCGGGAACATCGGGAATGTTGAGGAACATTGGGGAACGCTGGGAACATTGGGAAGGCGGTGAATGCTGGGACAGTGGGGAATGCTGGGAATGGCGCGACTGTGGGAATGTGTTGGCAGCACACGTTCGAGGCGTACGCGGAGCCGGGTGTGTCCGCGGTGCAGATGGTGCGCGTCGGCAGCGGGGTGTGGATGGCGCATTGGGAAGATTGGGAATTTTGGGAATGTTGGGAATTCTGGGAACACTGGGAATGTGTCAGCAGCACGTGTTCGAGGCGCACGCGGAGCCGGGCGCGGCCGTGGCGCAGATGGTGCGTGCCGGCAGCGGGGTGTGGATGGCCTTCGCCGCCGGCGCCGCCATTCGCCTCTTCCACACCGAGAGCCGCGAGCACCTGCAGGAGATCAACCTGGCCACGCGCACCACGCTGCTGCTGCCCCGTGAGCCGCTAATTAACGCTAATCAGGGGCAATTAACGGCCGGGGAGCAGGGGGAGCGGGAGTGGGAGCACCCTGGTGCTGCCCGCTGTTGCTAATTAGGGGTAATTCCTGATCCGTGGGGAGCGGGGGGATCGAGGAGCGGGACCACCCTGCTGCTGCCCCATGAGCTGCTAATTAATAGTTAATTAGGGTTAACTAATGAGCTGGGGAGATCCAGGAATGGGACCACCCTGCAGCTGCCCTGTGAGCAGTTAATTAATAGCTAATTAGGGGATTAATTAATGGATCCATTGGGAATCAGGGAATGGGGGTGGCCCACGGGGTCCCATTGGGATTAGGGGCTTTCCCAAGGGCCAGGGTTGGGGCTGGGTGGGAATTGTGTCCCTGATTCCATCCCTGGATCCCAAATTTATCCCTTGATGCCATTCCTGGATCCCAACTTTATCCCTTGATCCCACCCCTGGATCCCGACTTCATGTCCCTGAACCCGTCCTTGGATCCCAAATTTGCGTCCACAATCCCATCCCTGGATCCCAAATTGTGCCACTGGGGCGTCCTTGGTTCCCGACTTTTATCTCTTGATCCCACCCCTGGATCCCGTCTTTATCCCCTGTTCCCATCCCTGTTCCCATCCCTGTTCCCAGTCCTCCATCCCCTCCAACTTCCATTGCCCCATTCCCATACCTTTACTGGCCATGTCTCCTTCCCATTCCCACTCCGGGTTATCCCAGCCTCATTCCTAGTCTGGATTATCCCAGCCTGATTCCCGTTCCCTCTCCAGGGTATCCCATCCCAGGGATCCCATCCCATCCCATCCCATCCCATCCCAGCTCACCCCATTCCCTGTCCGAGTTATCCCGGCCTCATTCCCACTCCGCAGCTCCATAATCCCTCCATTACTTCCAAGCTCCAGACTCATGCAATTCCCTGGTTTTTCCCTTTTCCCCTCTTTTGCCTGTATCCCGATATCACGATATCCCTGTGTTCCCAGGCAGGAGCATTTGAATCCTGCTCCCTCACCCTCTGGAATGTGGCAGCTCCTTAAGGAGCCGCAGCTCCATGGATTTATCACTTTCCCAGGATTTATCTTTCCCAGGATTTCTCTTTCCCTGGATTTATCGCTTTCCCAACTCTGTGCCAAGTCCTTCCCATAAAATCTTCCTTTCCTGTTGGAATCTCACTTTCCTCCCACTTTTTCTTCCTCCTTCTCTCTATCCCTTCCTATTCCCAGCACTTCCCACTCAGCGTGGGATCAGCCAGGATCTTTGGAGGTTGTTCCCTGTGGAATCCCCATGAGTGGCCGGGAGCTGGGCCACGGACTTTTCCCTGATCCCGGATTTTCCCATTCCAGGGGAGAGGCTCGTGCGCGTCACCAGCCTCCTGCTGTGCCAGGGCTCGCTCTGGGTGGGAACGGATCTGGGAATCATCGTCCTGCTCCCGGTGCCACGCCTGGAGGGCATCCCCAAAATCACCGGTGAGCCCCTCTGCCGTTCCCAAGAAACGGCGTCATTCCCGGAAAATCGGCGGCGTTCCCAGGGAAATGGCGCTGTTCCCAGAGAAAAGGAGCCATTCCCAGAGAAATGGCGGTGTCCCAGGGAAATGGGGCCATTCCTGAAGAAACGGGGGTGTTCCCAGAAAAATAGTGCCGTTCCCAGCCCATTCCTGGGCTCTTTCCCATCTCGATCCCACTGTTTCCATTCCCAGCCCATTCCCAGGCTTTTTCCCAGGCCATTCCCAGCCCATTCCCAGCCTGTTCTCACCTCATTCCCAGCTCATTCCCAGGCTATTCCCAGCCCATTCCTGGGCTCATTCTCATCCCAATCCCTCCGTTTCCATTCCCAGCCTGTTCCCAGCCCATTCAGAGCCTGTTCCCAGCCCATTCCTGGGTTCATTCCCACCTCATTCCCAGACTGTTCCCGGGCTTGTTCCCAGCCCATTCCAGGGCTCATTCCCATCCCAACCCCTCCGTTTCCATTCCTAGCCGTTCCCAGCCTGGTCCCAGCCCGTTCCCATCCCGCTCCCATCCCGATCCTGCTGTTTTCCAGGGAAGGGCATGGTGTCCCTGAACGGCCACGCCGGCCCCGTGCAGTTCCTGGCACTGGCCCTGAGCACTTTGGCTCCTGACGCACTGCGCTCCGAGCAGGATGAGGCCGAGGATTCCCAGGAGGAAAAATCCCCGGATCCGGAAGGGCTCCCGCCGCGGGAAATGCGGAAAAAAGGGATTCTGTTACAGTACCGGCTGCGCTCCACATCCCACCTGCCCGGACAGCTGCTCTCCGTGCGGGAGGCGCCGCCGGGATCACCGGGACACGCCGAGGAGGACGGATCCATCTACGAGCTGGCCGACGATCCCGACGTTTGGGTGCGGAGCCGGCCGTGCTCCCGGGATTCCCCGCGCAAGGAAATCTCCTCTGTGGCCATCGTCTCCGGGGGCCGCGGCTACCGGGATTTCCGTGCGGAATCGACGCACGGCTCCAGCGCCGCCGACAGCTCCCTGCTCATCTGGCAGCTCCCGCTGGCGCTGTGATGCTGCCCGGAATTCCCGGATTTCCTACCTCAGGAATCCTCCAGATTCCCTGGGAGCGCTGCGAGGAAAAAAAACCACAAAGCAAAAAAAAACCTGGGAAAAAGGCGGGGTTTTGCCTGGGAATGCCGTGGTTCTGCTGGGAAGGGGGAGCTGGGAGTGGTGGGGTTTGTCCCGGTTTTCCCGTGTGTGCGTGTGTGTGTGGATAATCCCTAGAGATAGAAATCCCTGGATTATAAATAGGCTGTACATTATTACCTGTAAAAACAAGGAATCTGTATATATTGGGAATGCCGGGAAGAGTGGGAGCAGCTCCCGAGAAAAGCGGCTCTGGCTGCAATATTCACTTCTGTTCCCAACTGGGAATTTGAGGATCGTCGGTACTGAAATCCCCTGGATTTGGGAGCCGAGCCCTCTTGGCTTCCCGAGGAAACGAAAATGGGGAGAATGGAAATAAATCCCATAGGAATGGCCGTGGTTTTCCTTGGTTCCTGGCTTCAGGTCTCTCCCGGGATTCCGGGACAGCATTCTAAGGGTTCTGCTTGCCCGGGAATGCTCCAGGACAAGGTGGATGGAGCAGCCTGGGAATACAGAAGGTTTCCCATGGAATGGGATGAGCTTTAAGGTTGCTCCAACCCATTCCGGAATCCTGGGATTCTGCTGCACCACCCTGGAGCTGCACATCCTAAAAATCAGTCAAAACCCCCCCAAATTCTCACTTTTCCCACTGGGAATGGGGTGGGATGGAGGGAAAATCCATCCCTCATTCCTCTGATTCCACCCTCTTCATCGATGCTGGAAAAATTTCAGCTCAGGGAGTTGGGAATTCATTCTGGGACTGGATCCATTCCCGCTGCCACCCATAAATGGCTCCAATGGGATTCCATGGGGAGTGTCCCAGTTATGGGATGGATATTCCCGAGCACTCAGCCCTGAAATGGGAACTGCTGGAGCCGGGATCATCCACAGGTGCCGATTCTGGAGCTGGGATAATTTGTTGGCACTGATTCCAGAGCCAGGATCATCCCTGGGAGTGAATTCCAGAGCAGGAATCATCCACAGGCACTGATTCCAGAGTCAGGATCATCCATGGGTGCTGATTCTGGAGCCAGGATCAATCCTTGGCACTAATTCTGGAGCTGGAATTATCCCTGGGCGCCAATTCTGGAATTTCCTGGAGACGCCACATCTGAAGGAATCCCAATGCTGGTGATCCCATGGGAATTAGGGCTTTTCCCACTTCTTTTTCCTATTTCTCACGTCTTTTTCCTGTTATTTCCCATTTCTTTTTCCCATTATTTTCCAGCTATTTTTTGCAATATTTCCCACCCCTTTTCCCCTTTGTTTCTTTGAGATCCCATTCCCTCTCTTCATTCCCAAGCGTGAATTAATCCTTAATTCCAGCAGGAAATCCATCTAGGGCTGGATTTTATCCCACTTTTCCCCTCCTGCCCCCGGAGCTGAGGGACGAGCATCCAGAATTCCTTTTAAATCTATGGATAGGGATGGAATTACCCAGAATCGGGGATTTCTTTGGAAAAGCTGCTGCTTGGGATGTGTTCCTGCATAATTCCCCAAATTCCTTGTAAGCCCTTCAGGATCCAGCCCTGGCTCAGCCTCTGGGGCCGGACATCCGAGCAGCTGGGGGAAATGGGAATTCGGAGGGATTGGGTGGGAGTTGCCTGGAGGTTTTCCCAAAAGAAGGTGGGACATGGAGTGGTTGGATGTGTAAAGCTCTTGGCATTGCCAGCTGGAAAAGCCTGGGAAGATGAATTTAACTTGGAAAAAGATATTTAAAATCCCATTTTTCTTCTTTTCCCTGTATCGGAAGCTCTGCCGGATGGGATAAACTCAATTCCCTCCCCTGCGCCTCCTTCCCAATCCTATCCAAACCAGAAAAGCAGGAGAATCTCGAATTCCCGGCTCCTGGGGGATCCCAGCTTCACCTCCTCCTGGAGCGGTTCCCCTCCATAATTCCAATGATTAAACCCTGTAAAATTCCATCTGCTGTGGATTTCCTGGGAATTCTCACCAGGAATAAAACCAGCACAGGAGGATGATGGATCCTTGGATCCTCCTTCCATTCCAAGGAAAAGTGACTTTGAAGAAGGTCCCAGACTCCGTGCTCAGCCTGAAAAAGAATTTCGGGCTGCTTGGAAGAGTCATTCCTGAAATCCTGGAAAAAAGACCTCTGGGAATGTCATTCAGGCTGGATAAATGTAAGGAATTATCTGGAGGCTCCACGGAGGTTTGGGATGAGGGTTTGGATGCTGGAATGCTCTTGCAGCTCTGGCTTTTCCAGGATGCGGCTCCCATTGGGTTCCTGGGAGCTTCCCTGTATCCCTGGAATTCCTGACAACTCCAGGAGCTGCCAGTCTTGGCTCAGCCCTGCCCTGGGAATTTGGGATTGGATCTTGGGAAGGGATTTGGGAAGGAATAGGAATAGGAATAGGAATAGGAATAGGAATAGGAATAGGAATAGGAATAGGAATAGGAATAGGAATAGGAATAGGAATAGGAATAGGAATAGGAATAGGAATAGGAATAGGAATAGGAATAGGAATAGGAATAGGAATAGGAATAGGAATAGGAATAGGAATAGGAATAGGAATAGGAATAGGAATAGGAATAGGAATAGGAATAGGAATAGGAATAGGAATAGGAATAGGAATAGGAATAGGAATAGGAATAGGAATAGGAATAGGAATAGGAATAGGAATAGGAATAGGAATAGGAATAGGAATAGGAATAGGAATAGGAATAGGAATAGGAATAGGAATAGGAATAGGAATAGGAATAGGAATAGGAATAGGAATAGGAATAGGAATAGGAATAGGAATAGGAATAGGAATAGGAATAGGAATAGGAATAGGAATAGGAATAGGAATAGGAATAGGAATAGGAATAGGAATAGGAATAGGAATAGGAATAGGAATAGGAATAGGAATAGGAATAGGAATAGGAATAGGAATAGGAATAGGAATAGGAATAGGAATAGGAATAGGAATAGGAATAGGAATAGGAATAGGAATAGGAATAGGAATAGGAATAGGAATAGGAATAGGAATAGGAATAGGAATAGGAATAGGAATAGGAATAGGAATAGGAATAGGAAAAGAAAAATGTAAAGGAGCGGCCACGGCTCCGCTCCGGCTCTCCCGCCTGCTTCCAAAGGCTTGGGATGCGGAGCCGCTTTTCCAACCTCCGCTGGCTCCAGAGAAGTTGGGAGCGGGACAGCCTAGCGCGACCTCTGGATGATCCCGAAAATCCCATTTCGGGATGGGCGTTGGGCTGTGGAGCGCGCCGCAGCTGGGTGGCGCCAGAACCCCGCTGGAGCCCCACATCCATGGAAAAAACCGGGATAATTCCCGGTCCAGCCGCAGCTCCGGCTCCTCTTCCCTGGCTGCGGGTCCTGAGATGCGCCGGGAAAAGGAAACAAAACCGGGAGAGGGAAAAGGGAACTCCCGCATCTCCATGGGAATCCTGGAGCGCTCCAGATTCCTCCTAGGGAATTTTTGGGCGGGATTGAACCCGCTGGAAGAGCCAGGAATGATCCCGGTGCCGTTGGATGCGTTTCCCTTCCCAGGGCAGCTCTGGCGCTTCCCAGTTCTCTGGCAGAGGAAATTTTGGGCAGCTCACCTGGGAATGTCAGAATTCCCTCAATTCCTCAGGATTTGGCAGTGACAGGGAGTGATCCCTACCCTTCCCACCTGGATTTCTGCCCCTTTCCGTGGGGATTTGGGATTGGGATTTGGGAAAGGGTGGGAGTTGGAATTTTTTGAGAGATTTTGGCAGCACAGGAATTCCTAAAAAGCCCTCGGACCTCGCCCAGTTTAAGTTTGGCTACCGAGCTGGGCTAACTGGGCTAACTGGGCTAACTGGAATAACCAGGGTAACCAGGATAACCAGGATAACTGGGACAACTGGGATAACCAAGATAATTGGAATATCTGGGATAACTGGGATAACTGGGAAATCTGGGATAACTGGAAAACTGGCATAACTGGGATATATGGGATAACTGGGATATCTGGGATGACTGGGATAACTGGCAGCTGCCCCCCCCACCCCCCGCCCCTGCTGCAGCCATCCAGCTCCAGGAACTGAAATTATCCCCAAAAAAAGATTCACTGCTCCTGTTCCCTCAGCACTGAGCTGGATTTTCCAACGAGGCTTCCATTCCCAATGGAATTCCTATTCCAGGCTGGGAATTTGGGTCAGGGCGTTGATTTCAGGGCAGGCCTCGCTACCCCCTCCCCTGGGGCTCCCATCTCGACATGGGCCCCGGGGACATCGGGCACCACCGAGGGACCCCCGAAGGCTTCCGACGGCTCATCCCGGCACGGCTCATCCGGCACGGCTTATCCCGGCACGGCTCCTCCCGGCACGGCTCATCCCGGCACGGCTCATCCCGGCATGGCTCATCCCGGCATGGCTCTGGGCACTGGAGAGCAGGGAAGCAGGGAATGCTCCGGATCCGAGGATTTCATGGATTTCATGGTCTGATTCCTGCGCACGAACCTTGTGGAGGCCCTGGCTGGAAACGATCAACGCTCGCTGCGCTCAGGGCGGGTTCATGAATGCGGCTCCTGGGAATCCCATGGAATGAGGGGTTGGAAAAAGGGACTCACCAGGGCTCATCCTGATTGGAAAACCTTCCCAGGATTTCCAGTGTGGGTTCGCAAGGAGCAGAGCCATGTTTAGGGCAGACATCTGGGAATGTTCCACCCCCAAACTGGGCAGAACTGCCATGCATTCCATGCAAGGAGGGATTCTTTCCATACTTTCTGTGCAAGAAGAGGTTGGAAACTTCAACATCCATGACTTCTGGGGGCTCATCCCTTCTGGAAATTCTTCCTGGGATTTCCACTGTGGATTTCCACTAGGGAGAAGAGCAAATTCTAGGGGAGAAATCTGGGAATATTTCAACCCCCAAACGGGCAGAACTTCCATGTATTCCATGCAAGGAGAGATTGGGATCTGCGACTTTTGGGGACTCATCCTGTTTGGAAAACCTTCCCAGGAATTCCAATGTGGGTTTGCAGGGGGCAGATCCAATTTTAGGGAAGCAACCCAGGCACATTTTGCTCCTGGATTGGGCAGAGCATTCCTGGGAATGCCTGTGGATGAGGTTTTCCCACTTTTTGAGCCGGATTTACTCTTCCCAAATTTTCCAACCCCTGCCGAGAGGGCGCCTGTACCGCTCATCCCAACCTGCCCCCAGCTTTCTGTGCTCTCCTGACCTAAAAACAGGAACACAGAGGAAATTCCAGGGTTTGTCCTCCTGGCTGCTCTTCCCAAGGAAGCACTTCCATGCAAACTCCTTTTTGGCTCCATACGTGTCCTGCTGGGAACTTGGGATGGAAAAGATGGACACAAAACATTCCTGGTCTGGTGAAAACTTGGGATGGAAAAGATGGACATGAAACATTTCCGGTCTTGTTCCCAGGATTTGGAGCTGCTGGGAAGAGTTTTCCCAGTTCCCAGGATCCAAGGCAGCTGCCTCAATCAGGGATCATTGTTCCCTGCTCTTCCTGGGAATTGGGCTCTGCCAGCAAAGGGTGCCAAGGGGAGAAGCTGAGGGAGCTGGGAAGATTCCATATCTGTGCTCCAGGTCTGGAATCCAGCCTCATCCCGCAGGGCTCGCTAGAAAAGGCTTTCCTGCCCCAAAATTCCTCTCCAGAAGGATCCTTTGGCTGTGGTGCAGCTCTGCGGGGCAGGATGCGAATCCTCAGGTGGGAGACACCTGGATACCCCCATTCCGTCCCACATTCCATCCTGTATTCCATCTCACTCCTGGCCGCTGGCTTGGGATTTGCTGGGAATGCAATGACACGGCGCCACTGCTGAGGCCTTTCGGAGCTGTTTTTGTCTCATTCCTTAAGGAAAAGGGTGATGGATGAATCATTCCCGGATTTTCCTGCTCCAGGCCGGAGCCCTCCTGTCTTTATTTCCCTGTCACTCACATCTCCCTAAAAACCAGCTTAGAGCTGGTGCCTGTCCGAGCTTAAACTCCCTCAAAGGCTTATCCCGGTCAGATTCCCGGTTTTTGACAACCCTCAGTGCTCCGCAGTTCCCTCTTCCCAAGATAATGGGATTAATTACAGCCAGATTTGTGTTCCCTGTGCTGGATTTGGAGGAACCTCTTGGAAATGTCGGCAGCTTCGCCTTCCCCCTCCTTCTCCCGCTGGCCTGGGGCTCCGAAATTGCTTCCCTTGGAGCTGTTGAGTGACCAGGAGGCTGGGAGATGACAGGGATAGCAGCAAGGCTGGGAGTGGCGGGATTTCGGGAATTTCAGGAAGCTGGAAACAGCGATGGAAAGGGATTTCGGAATGGTGGCCATGGTGGAATGCTGGATGTTGGAATGCTGGATGCTGGAATGCTGGACCCACTGGAAGGGGATGTTGGAATCATGGCCGTGCTGGAAGCAGATGTTGGAATCATGGCCATGCACTGGGCAAAGCCAACCCATAGCGATGGTGGCCCCATGGCAAACCCATAATCCTGCTGATCCCAAGTATTCCATCGGGATAAGGAGCCATGTGCTGCAGCAAACTCTCATCCCAATCCTTGGGAATGTTGGATCCATGACCACACCTCTGGGCAAAGCCAACCCACAGTAGTGGAAACCCATAACCATGTCAATCCCAGCATCCCCACTGGGATACAGGAAAACCCTCATCCCGATCCCTGGGAATGTTGGATCACGAGGACCGTCAGCCCCCCAAACCCCCAGTCAGTGGGACAAACACATCCCCTTGACCTCCAGGATGTCCATGTCCCTTCACCCTCACCCTTGAGCATTAATTGTGTGCTAATTATGTTCTTGTTAAGGCTCCAGGCCGGGCTCTTCCCCAGCTCCACCCTGGAGCTGGGCAGCTTAGAGAGGTCCATCCCTAATTCCAGGGCCCTTGTGAACGCCCCCCATTACCGTAATTAGCCGTGCTAACGAGGAGCTGTGATGTTTTATGCATGGCTCCTAATTTTACCCTGGCAAGCTCCCGCTAAATTTAACTCCATTAATCACTGATTCCCGAGGGGCCGGATCCCTGATTAGTGTCACATGGATTAGGGCAGGAAAGGGATTTAAAATAAACCCCCCTCGCCTTTCTCCTGCGGGAGACGGAGCTGCCAGTCCTTTGGAATGCACCTGGAAGGCGTCGCTCCTTTCCTGGGATTTTTGATACTGTTTTCCACGGATAAACCAGGAAAACGAAGGCATTGTGGGACTGTTTCCCGCTCCCCATTCCCAATCCTGGTTTTCCTGGCCAGGTTTACATGGCAGGGCTGTCAGCGATTAATTTTTTTATTGGGGGCTCAAAGAGCGGAGGGAGCAATTCCCACATTTCAGTGATGAATTCCCAAGGGTTGGGAGCCACTGGGAATCAATCAGCCCATCCGGATGCCAGAGGATCCATCAATCCCCACCGCAGACGTCAGAATTCTTCAGGGAGGTTGAGGACAAGGAGTCCCTTCGGTGTCTGACTACTCCCAGTTTCCTCCCATTCCCTAAGGAAAACAATCCCCATAATTAATTTGGAGCCACTGGATTTTAGAGGGATTTCCCCCCATCCTTAACCCCATCCTTAAAATTTTCCATGGATTTGGCCCCTTCCCACCCCTCATCCTCAGGGATGAGGTTCTGGGAGGTGTCCATGAGTGTCTCCAGCCACCAAGATCCCACTTTTCCACCATCCCAATTTCAGAGGGATTTTCCCCCTTCCATAACCCCATCCCTACAATTTTCCATGGATTTGGCCCCTTCCCACTCCCCCATCCTCAAGGATGAGGATTCAGGAGGTGCCCATGAGGCTCTTCCAGCTGGTGGAGCCACCAAGATCCCATTTTTCCACCACCTCACTAGATTTTTAGGGATTTCCCCCCTTCCTTAACCCCATCCCTGCAATTTTCCATGGATCCAGCTCCTTCCTGTCCTTCATCCTCAGAGATGAAGATTTGGGAGCTGTCCATGAGGCTCTTCCAGCAAACCAAGATCCCACTTTTCCACCACTGCACTGGATTTTAGAAGGATTTTTCCTTTCCCCTTCTGTGGAAAACATGGCTCGGCCATGGGGATTGTGAACAGGGAGGGTGGGGATGGTTTTTCCCAAATCCCGTGAGGATTTTATGGATATTTTTTGGAGCAATGACTTTTCCAAGTGCAGCAACCGCCACGAAATCCTCCATTCCTAAATCCTTGTTATCTTCTGAACAAATGTCCAGGGAATTCTGTCCTCACCCCAAATCCACTCCTAGTGTCCCCAGTTTGGCCCCGTGGCTTGGGGACAGCGGAGTCTTGACTTTTGGGAGACAAATCCATGGGATTGGGGTCTGTCCTGCTTTTTGGAGGACATTCCCATGGATTTGGGGTCTGTCCTGCTTTTTGGGAAGCATCTCCATGGATTTGGGGTCTGTCCTGGTTTTGGGGGACATTCCCATGGGATTGGGGTCTCTCCTGCTTTTTAGGGAGCATCTCCTTGGGATTTGGGATCTGTCCTGCTGGGAAAAGTGGGATCACAGCCCAGGGATTAAGGAGCGGGGGGGACCTGGAGCAGGAGGATCCCACACCACGCTGGGGATTTGGAATCCATGCTGGTTTTCCCACTAAATTATCTCGAAATGGAAGGCTCACGGAGAAGCTGCTGGGTCCAAGTATCCAAGGTCTGGACTGCAGGAAATTGGGAACTGAGGAGACATTGGGGCCTGAGGAAAATTTGGGATTTGAGTGGGATCTGAACTCCCAAATCCTGGATGGGAAGGGAAAATTTGGTTTGGGCGGGTTGAGCTCCCAAATCCTGGGATGTGAGACTTTGGGATTTGAGAAGACATTGGATTGGGGAATCTGAGAATCCAAATCTGGGGGGGGAAGAAAATTGGGATTGGGGAGTCTGAGCATCCATGTCCTGGAATGGGGGAACATTGGGATTTGGAGGGACAGTAGGATTTGCAGGAACACTGGATCCAGGGGCTCTGAGCATCCATATCCTGGCTTGGGGGGACACTGGGACCTGGGTTATCGGAACATCCAAGTCCTGTATTGTGAGGATATTGGGATTTTGGGGGGTCCGAGCATCCCCAATCCCAGACTGGGGGGACATCCAGACTGAAATTTCTGAGTTTTCCTCCCAAGCAGGAGAAAAATGAAGGAGAAATGGGAAAACTGGAGCCAAAGCCAGGCTGGAATCGTGTCTTCCTGAGGCACAGATGGAGCAATTAGAGGACAAATCCTTCCCAAGGCTGATCCCACTCCAGGAACGCAAACAGTTCCATGGGAGGTCCTTTCCCAGCTTTCCGAGCCTGCTGGAAATTCTGAGCCCGTAATTCCTTGATGGAAATTGGATATCTAGGTTCCTGGGAGGGTCACAAGAACAGCAGAAAACATGGAAAAAGAGCCTTTCCCACCTGCGAAAAAGAGCCTTTCCCACCTGGGGACAGCAGGCTGGGAGCAAAAATCCCGGGAAAAAAGAATATCCAGGTGTGTCACTCCCCAGGCCAGGTGGATTTGGGATTTGGGAAGCAGCGGGAGCAGCCCGAGCTCCCTCCCTTCCTCCTTTCCATGTCCTCGGGTCACAGATTCTGGCCCTGGGGAGCAGAACCAATTTCCCAACGATTCCAATTAAACGCTTCCCATCCGAGCCGTTAATTAGGACATTACAAGGCGCTTCCCAGGCACTTGGATTTCCCAAATATAATTATTAATATCCCATGAAACAATGAATTATCGCCCACAATTAAAATTAATTGCATTTCTCCAAGTTAATTAAATTATTCCTCGGATAGGGAGACGAGCAAATTCCAGCATCCGAAGGAGAGGCCCCGTGGGGCACTTGGGGAAAGCAGGAGTGGGGAGGGAGCGGTGCTCCCAAATTCCATGTTTTCCTTGGCTTCCCAGCATTCCCTCATTTCCAAGGGCTTGGGTACAGTGGGGTTTTCCAGGGGAAAATAAAACCCCTGACATCTTCGATTCTCCAGGAAAAGAGATTTGGAATAAATACCTATTTTTATGGAATCAGCTGGAATTGGGTCTGGAACAGAGGCCGAGGGTCACTCAGGGAATGCTGAGTAGGAGCATCGATCCACGGGAACATATTCCCAGCTCTCCAAACCCCCCTAATTCCAGCAATTCTCCCTCTTCCACTTCCCTCTTCCAGACCTGGCTTTTCCACTACATTTCTGAACGGAGGGAATAATTCCAAATTCCCTGTGGAAGGAGCGGCTCAGCTCCAGGCCCAGCAGGTCCTCTGTGTCCCTCCAGGATCCAGCATCCAGCATTCAGGATCCAGGGTCCAGCATCCAGCATCCAAGATCCAGGATCCAAGATCCAGGATCCGGGATTGTTTGCCCTTCCGTGTTCTTGTCCATAAATCACCGTTATCCCCCGAAATTGCCTGGAAATAACTTGGGGTCATTGAGCTGCTCCGGGTAATTTTCCCGCATTTATCCACCGGGAGGGATAGGATGGAATGGCTCGAGTGGATTTTTTCTCCCTTCTCTCTTTCTTAGCTGGATTAACCCTTTTGTGGGAGGGGGGAAAAATGGGAATATTGATGTTATCCACTCGAAGTTGTCCGTTCCTCTGCCTCAGGGCTCATTTGGGAACAGCTCCTGGGCCTTTTCCCACTTTTTTTCTGGGAAAATTTGGGAAGCAGGACCTTACAGGGAAAGGGAGAAAGGGAAAAGCTGCAAATCTTGGGGAAAAAGGAATTTTTCCCTTTTGAAGGCTGTAATACTCCAAGACAGAGCTAAAACCCCAATCTATTGGGATGCTGCATTGGGATAAAAGAAGGAATTTTGGGATGTGTTGAGCACCTGGGGGTGTCTCCCCTCCCTAGAAGTTTTGGGGGTTTCTCCCTTTCCTTCCTCTCCCACTTCCCCCTGGATTTAGTTCCATCCATATTTAAATATCGATGTATAATTCAAATCTTCCTGCCCTGGATTTCGTCTTTCCAAGGACTTTTCTTCTCCAGGTCTCCCTTGAAATCCTCCCTGGATTTCCTCCATCCTTGATGTTCCCATTACGTGCCCAAGGATAAAAATCCCTTTCTGTGGATTCCCAAAAGCCCCATAAAAGCTAAAAATTCCCACTGAATCCCAGCCAGAGAAACACTTAAAACATCTCCTCGGTGATTAACAAGGAATAAATGCCTAGATTCGGGATGGATCCGGGATTTCTGGAGCTGTGCGGGGAGGAGGGAAGAGCCGTGGGAGGAAATCCCGCTCCTTGTTTTACACCCCCACCAATTTGTCCCCATTTTTCTCCTATTTGCATCCAGGAGTTGGAGCTGTCCTGGGAAAAATGGGGAAAAAAATCCCTCTGGATGCATCCAGGAAAATCCAGGCTCTGCTGAGCTCCTCCCCTTTATTCCAGCAAAATATCGACAATTCTGCTCTGCAAGAGGGGGACAAACAAGGAGAAAAATCTGTTTATCCCGTGGGAATTCTGTGCTTTCCTGGCTTTTCTTCATCCCCGAGGGGGATTTTGGGATGCCGAGGTTTCCGTCACACTGAGATTTTTACAATCCTGAGCTTTTTGGGATGCTCGGATTTGGAACTGCCCTCAAACCCTTTCGAGTCAAACCTTTTCCAAAGAAAACAAAGGAGAAAGGTTTGGCAGCGGGAATTGGGGACAGAGAGTTAAGCTCAGCCTAGGCTGGGTTTAAGCCCTGATTTGACCTCAAATCCTTACCCAGGGAAGCAAAAAAGAGGATTTTTCCAGGAGGAAGCAGCTGCTTTTGGCAATTTCTGTTTAAATTTGAAAATTTCTCCCTGAATTTTGCGGTTTCCCCATTATTTATGGAATTTCCCTTAATTTTTTCTAATTTCTCCCCTTTTTCTTTCCCTTTTTGAAAAAAATTCCCTATTATTTATGGCATTTCCCTTGATTTTCTCTGATTTCCCTTCTTTTATTCCCTCCTTATTTTTAAAAACTTCCCCACTATTTTTAGAATTTCCCTTTTATTTTCCAATTTCTCCTCCCATTTTCCCTATTTTATTTTTTCAAATTTCCTCTATTAGTTTTGGAATTTCCCTTTTTTTTTTTTTTAATTTCCCGCTCTTTTCCTCCTTTTTTCCCCTTTTTTTAGTATTTTTTTAATTTTCTTGAATTTTTGCAGCTCCTCCTTAGTTTTCACAGCCAAAGAAATTTGGGGATCCAGGAATGAATTCGCTCCAGGTGGGATCTCACACGTGGCTTTTTGGGATCACGTGGGAGCTGAGGTGGATCCTAGGATGAAGAAGATCCATGGACTCTTACTGCTCCTTTCCATGTTTTTCCCCTCAAAATCAGGGAAAAAAGAGCTTTTCTGTGCCAAATTCTCTCGTGGCTGGGGGTTCAATCCCAGAGGATCAGAGATCCTGGTTTGGAGAAGGAAATCCGGGATTCATCCCACAGTTCTTCCCCCTCTCCTCCTGTTAGAATTCTGGTGTGTTCCCAATGGGATTTAAATTTTTGAGAATGTTGCTTTTTAAGGGTATTTTTTAAGGGGAGTTGTGCTCTGCAAGGAATTTTTTTTAGGAAAACCCTAGGAAGGGTTTTTTGACTAAATTCCATCTGTTTTCCTGGCTGGAATGGGTTTTGTGCCCCGTGTCCCAAACTGGGATTGGGATGGGTTTTGTGCCATCCCTGTATCCTGAACTGGGATTTCATCATCTCCTTAAACTGCTCCATAAATCCCAGGCTGCCCTGGAGCTTTTCCAAGCCTCTGGAATGGGGGACACCTCCCCAAAGGCGTCTTTGACGTCCCCACCTCCCTTTCGGAGTCTCTCCAGTGCCAGCAGCGTCCTGGATTTTGGGATCTGCTCCACTTCCTCCGTCCTCGGGCCTGGGAAGGATTTTAATTAGCAGAGCCTGGAATTAGGGCATTAATTTGGGAAGTGGGAATTGCTCCGTGTCCCTTCCCCCTGTGGCTGCTTCCAGCACAGAGCTGGTGCTGCATTGCACCAACAATGGCTGCAAAACACCTGGAATTTGGGGATATTTTAGGAAAAAACCCTGAAAAATCTGCCTTTTCCCCTTTATTTTTACCTCGCTGTGGTGGAAACTCCAAAGGTGGGCAAGGCTTTTCCCAACAAAAGGGAACAAAAATTCCATGGAATGTCCCATTGTTTGAAACACCAGCTTGGATGGGTCTGGAAAAGGAGGAAACCGCAGAATTCCCGGCACGTTCAGGAACCTTTTAGAGGCCAAAGATTCCAGGGAATCGATAGAGAGGGAGCTGTGCCATTTGGAGCCGGGACTAAAAGCTCGATTCCAGCTTTTAACGGGCGAGGAGGAAAATGGGAAGCGATGTAATGGGATGAGCTCGGAGCCGTAATGGGATGAGATCGGAGTGGAAAAGCTGTGGCGAAAAGGGGAGGGAAGACCAATTAATGGGATCGTTCAGAGGGATTTGGGAGCTGGAAAATGGAGGCCTCACGGCCTCATGTGCTCCCTTGGGATTGGAGGGAATCTTTTTTCCCTAAAAATTGTGGAATCAGTGCATGGAACAGCAGGAGGAATGGGGAAAACAGGGATTGTACCCATCTTAACTCCTGTCTTGGCTTAGGGAGGATACTTTGGGATAAATCCCTGTTATTTGAAGGACGAACACAATTTTTGGCATTTTCCTTCCCCTGCCCTCCCATTCAAGCCTGTTTCTTGGGATGTTTTGGCATAAATCACCTGTTTTTTGAAGGATAATAACAATTTTTGGAATTGTCCTTCCCTGCCCTCCCATTCCAGAGTGTCCCAACTTGGCCTTGAATCCAATTTTCCAACTCCTGCAAGGATTGGGATGGGGATCCTGAGCTTCCCACTTCCCAGGCTGGATTTTTGCCTCCCCAAATTCAGCCTCTGCAGGGAAATTGTGGATTCTCTGGGATGGATGGGATTTTGTTGCTCCGGGAATCCTCCTCCTTCCTGGAGCATTTTCCCACCCACGCCACAAATCTGCATCCTTGATTTTTTCCCATATTTTTCCTCATTTTTCATTCTTCCACCAGTCCCTGGGATATGCCGGGAAAAGACTTTGGAATCTCTTCCAGACCTGTTCCTATCCCATTTATCCCCTTTCCTGCCCTCTGTGCTTTCCCCTCCTCTGACCTCCATGATTTCCTGGGAATGTTATGTTCCCTTCTGGCTGCTGAACCAGCACAGGGAAATTCAGATCCAGAAATTCCCATTTTATCCTTGACCTGGAGAATCCCTTGCTCCAGCCACCAACTCTCTTATTTTCCATCTTTTTTTCCCCGCTCTCTCCCTCTGATTTTAATGGAATTGCTCATTCCAGGCATTTCCAGACGATGGCAGGGAATAAACACAGCGATCAGGCGTTGTTCCATTAAATTAAACTCCTCCATTCCTGTTATCAGCAGGAAAAGCGCAGCCAAGGAGCCTTGGGAATAGGGAAACGTCCTTATCTGCAACTCCATGCATGCCAGGTGCCGGGAATCGGGAATTGCCGGGACGGAGCTGGCGATGGCTCCTTGCTGGAGCCACCAAGCTGGAAAAAGGCCTCCAAAACCATCAAGTCTGGGAAAAAATGGGAATTTCTGTAGCACTGGACTCCTTCCATGGGGTTTTCCCAGGGCTTTGTGGAGGGAATAAGGAATTTTGCAAAGGAATAAGGACTTTTGTGGAGGGAACAAGGAATTTCGCAAAGGGAATAAGGAATATCCTTAGGGATAGAGGGGTTGGACCCAAGGGATGGACACCACGTCTTGGTCCTCTGTCCATGCAGATGGAAAAATTGGGATCTGGAGCTCTGGAAGTGGGATTTGACCCCACGGAATGAGCCACAAAACTCTTGGATTCAGTGCTTGGAGTGAGGAGGAATATTTGGGTTTTAACCTTAAAAATCCCTTTCCAGGCCCACAATGGATCCCTGACAATGGCTCCTTGTGGTTCCCAGTGCGAATACTGAGAATGACCTTGGAATGACTTTGTTTAGGATGCTCCAGGTCCCCGAAATGGTGAGTTTATCCCCCAGTTCACGATTATCCCAAAAAAAGCCTTGTGTAACCGAGCTCCAGAGCATTGATCCCATGCTTAGCCCTTGGAAAAGCTCTGGGATTGACCTTGGGTGTCTCCCTCTCCTGCTCGGCCTTGGATTTTGTGTCTGGGAAGGGAAAAAGGGGAAAATAATTCTCCATAATTTGGGAATCAGTTAAATAATGTGTTGGAATCATCAAGAGGAGCCAATTATCCCTTGAGATGCTCCTGGAATGCGAGGCAGGCCCCATCCCTACCTGAGATCATCTTCCCGTTCAAAATTCCTGGTTGTATTTGCTGGGAAATCAGGAAAAATAAATTCCAAAGAGCTTGGGGAGCTCTGGAGTAGAAGTAAAGCCTCTTTCGAGGCCGTTTTCCTCCCATTCCAAGCCGGATTTTCATAGCTGTCAGTTTTCCTGGATTTAAAGGGTTTTGGGGAAAAGGAAGGTTTGGGGTGAAGTGTTGTGTTTTTTGGGAATAATCCCTCGCTAAGGGTTTGTCCCTGTGCTGGGTCTCTTCTCTCTTTCTTTGGGATTTGTTGGGGGATTTTACTGCATATAATGCTCATAAATCCTACAAAAAAATGGGAAATTTTCCTATGGGAAGAAAAAGGCAGGGGATGAGGACACCTCAGCGAGCCAGAGAGCACTGAACCCCTCGTTCTTATCTTAATTAATTTATCAGCATCGAACCTCTCCCACCTTTCCCCTTTCTCAAAGGATCCATCCCGCTCCGCCCTGCCGTCATTCCCCCCGGGATCCCTCCTGCGCTGCTGCTTCCATGAATTATTCACGCCCTTCGCAGGCGCCACGGTGTCCCCCAGCCGTCCCCGGTTGATTGTAAGGCTCTGTGACAGGTCAGGGACCGGATCGGTGGTGTCGATCCCGGGATTGCGGCAGAGCCGGCACCGCAGCCGCGGAAGTCACAGCACATTAAAGGCGCGAGGAGGCCCCGCGAGGCACCAGGAGATGATCCCAACCCAGAGATGATCCCAGCCCGCAGAGCCAAGGGATAATTAAGGAGGATTCGATGATCCCTGATGGCCACACCGGTGAATCTGGGGAGAGCACGATCCCTGGAGCTCCAGGGGTGGGATGAGGCAGGAGAGGGATGAGTTTTCCCAGGGTTTGGTGCCTGTGGGGATGAGCCTGGTGCTGGAGCAGGTTGTGCATGTTCCCACCGAGAGATCTGAGCCTTTGAGGCGCTGTTATCTCCTATTAACATCCTTTTCTTCCCCTTTCCTGCTCAAACCTCTCCCATTCCTCCTTTGGAGCGTGAAGGTCACGGATGAGTTGGGATTATCCAAGACCCATCCCGGATGCTGAAGGTGATGATGAACCCACTTTGGCTTTCTCCGTTGTTTGGGCACCAGGATGGCCCAAAATGCCAATTCCTGACTTTTTTCCATCCTTTTCCTGTGAAATGCCTGAATCCTGCTGGTGTCTGTGGGGAGGAAGTTGACTGGAATGGAGGAAAAGCTTGGACTTGGATCTGAAGCAGAAACCAAACCCTGCTGGTGCCAGGCCTGGAACCGTCTGCTCCCGTCACGGTGGGGGGTTCGTCTTTGCGGCTTTCCCTGCCAAAACCACCGTGGGACAGCTCCAAACTCCCCGCGGGGAGGCTCCGCTTGGATCCAACTCCTTCCCGGGAGGGTGGGATCCCATCCAGGCCCTGCCGAGCGTGGCTGGTCGAATTTGGGGTCTCTCGGAGGCGGTGGAGCAGCGAGGGATGATGAGGTTTGGCTCCAGCTGAGCCAAGTGCCAAAGCCCTCGTTAAAATTGCAGGAGCTTGGCAGAGTTTAAATCTGAACTTGGACAAAACCGCCGTTTTCTCCCCACAAAGTACAATCAATTCCTTTAGTCTAAAAATATCCTCTATAAACAGCAACGGGAAGAGGTTTAAACATTTCCAAAGGCTGTTTTGGGGGAAGAAAAGCTGGAAAATTTGGGGCTAGACCCCTTCTTTCCCCACGTTGGCTCAGCAAAGGCATCACTGCCCCCTCAGGCACCCCAGAGAAGCCTCTTGGCTCTGGTCTGAGAGCCTCGAGGAGCCCGGTTTGGGAAAACCTTGGGAATAAACCGGGATTTTATTCCCAGCCGGGTGTCTGGAAGAGGCAGAGTCCATAATGGGGTCAGTGACTCGGCCGCGCTTCCCCCGGGCTTGGCAAGAACCTGACAAATTGCTGAGCTGCCGCCCGGCTGCGCTGATTTCCTGCGCGCCGGAGACCTCCGAGCAGGTCATTAGTGCCTAATTAGCGCCTAAACGCTCTCATTTGTCCTCACCCTGTCAGCCCAGCGCCGGGGAGATCCCTCGCGGCCTCATCCTCCCGCATTCCGCAGGCTGCGAAGGGGAAAGGCGAAGGAAGGCGAGAAAGCCGTAAAACCGAGGGGCTGTGAGGTCCTGCTTCACTAAGAGGACTAATCCCAGGCCAGCACGGGATAAAGCCCGACATGGGATAAAGCCCGGTGTAGGATAAAGCCTGGCATGGGATAAAGTCTGGCGTGGGATAAAGCCCGATGTAGGATAAAGCCTGGCTTGCCTCTTCGTTCCTAGAGCCTGACTTAGCCTTTTCTTTCCCGAGCCCCACTTGTCTCTTCCTTCCTAAAGCCCAGCTTGGCTGTTTCTTCACAAAGCCTGACTTTGCCTTTTCTTCCCTGAGCCCATCTTGGCTCTTCCTTCCTAAAGCCTCACTTGGGTCTTTCTTTACCAAACTCAGCTTGACTCTTTCTTTCCTAAAGCCTGACTTGGCCTTTTTTTCCTAAATCCCAGCTCAGCCTTTTCCTTCCAGAGCCCGGCTTGGCATTCTCCTTCGTAAAGCCCCACTTGCTCTTCCTTTCCAGAGCCCAACTGAACCTTTCCTTCCTAAAGCCTGACTTAGCTCTTTCTTCCTTTCTAAATTCCCACTTGACTCTTCCTTTCTAAAGCCTGCCTTGGCCTTCTTCCTCCATCCCAACTCCATCTTTTCTTCCCAGAGCCTGACTCGGCCTTTTCTTCCTAAAGCCACACTAGTCCCTTTCTTCCTAAAGCCTGACTAGGCTCTTCCTAAATCCCAACTTGGACTTTTCTTCCTAGAGCCCACACCAAGGCTTGGCCCATCTTCTGGGTTTCTTCTCCTTCTTTTCCCAAGGAGACGGTGGAATGCCCGTCCCTGGAACGTTCAAAGCCCACACAGGTGGCCCCTGGGCCATGTTCAGTGCTGGGTTCATGATTGGACTCCACGACCTCGGAGATCTTTCCCGACCTCCCTCAATTCCACGATCCCTCTTCCCTTTGCTTGCCTGGGTGCTGCTGTCATCTCCTCCTGCTGAAAATGCCTCTGGTTTAGGAATAAATTCCCAGGTTTTGTGTTGTTGGGATGGCAAATCGAGTTTGGGCCAGGGGGGAGGTTTGGAACATTGTGATGTTTTTTTCCGTCTTTTCCCTCTGGATTTTTTTCCATCTCACTCAGAGCCCAACTCGGCATCGCCGGGTGACAACGTGATGACAGCGGCTCCAAAAAGGGGGGGAGGAGATGGATTCGTGCGGGGAGAGGGGGAAAAACCAGGGAAGAGGAGGGAGGGAGGCAGGGAAGGAGGTCGAGAAGGAACAAGGAGACGTGGAGATGCCACTTCGCTGCTTGCACTCACTGTGATTATCCCATCCCGGCTCCTCGGAGCTGGATCCACCTCCCCATTCCCTGGGAGATGGGATTCGTGTCCTCCCCCGCTTCTCCTGGCTTTCCCCAGGTCTATTTTTATGGATTTTATGTATTTTATATTTATATTTTTCCATAAATAAATCAGGAACCATCCCGGTGCTGCGCAATGTGAGGACGTGGAAGGACCCATGTGGATGTGGGATTGTCCCTTCCCACGTCCAACCTGGAGCAAAAAGAACTCCAGGATGGCTCCAAAATCAAGGCAAAATGAGTCTTTTCCCTAAAATAATGTGGAGTTTTCCTCTTTATTCACCCAAGGAGAGGGTAAGACCTTTGCAGGCTGAATTAATTGATTTTTAATTAATGTGCAATTTGGGCCAGATCCTGGCTGTGGAATATGATTTTTGGGATGCAGATTTTTGGGATGAAGGGCTCCCATCTGTGGGGCAAAGTGGGCTGGGATTCATGGTGGGATCCAGGGGTCGTTTTCCCTACGGTTCCCTTGGGAATCAGCTGTCAGCTGTGCCCTGGTTCTAACCCCATCCCAGGCCCTTCCTTTGGATTTCAGGGATCTCCTCTCCCCAAACCCTGGCTCAGAGGCATAGCCACATCCCGTATTCCTACCCAGAAGGAAAATCCTTCACTCCCAGCCTCTGATCCCTTGGCATGTGGGGGTCGCAGAGGCCGCAGCTGCTCTCAGCCAGGTGAGAGCTGACAGAGAAGCCCAGATAAATCCCAATTTCACCATTCCCTTCTTTTCCTTCTTTTCCACCCGTTCTGCCTCACCTTGAGCTCCCCCCCGGCTCTTCCCGAGGCAGCGGCACCTGGCTCCGGGATTATTTTTCCCATCCCTTTTTGGCAATGCTCCCTCCTCCCGCACAAACGCAGCTCCTATAAATAACCGCGGCTCGTGCTCGCTCCCCCTCCCTCCCTCCCTCCCTCCCTTGGATCCGTCTTCCTTTCTCCTTGTCTGTCCCTTCTCCTGCCAGGAGGAGACGCCGGAAAATCCAGGAGTGGGGGTTGAGCTCATCCATGTCCCCCTCATCCCTGAAATCGGCCGCATCCAAAGCATGTGGGAGAATTTGTAATTGGATTTATGCAAAACCACCCCCCCTTTCCTCCCCATTCCCCCTTAATTAGTTCCTGTTTTTCCTTTTATCCTTCCCAGTGTTCCCAAATCCAGGCAGCTGCTCCCTAAAAATTCCCCCCGACCACATCACTGCTCTTCTAGCCCAAAAAAATGTCCTGAAATGTGCTTGTTTCCCCAAGGAAAATGGTGGTGGTGGTGTTTTCCAGCCTTTTGTCGGGCACGATGGTGTTGGAATGGTTTGGGTGGGAAAGGCTGGGAACAGGATCCCTTGGCCCAGTGGAATTCCAAAAATAATTCCGGGGTTGGGATGAGTGCAAAGCTCCAAAAAGTCAAAATTATCCCCGAATTTTTGAGGAAAGCTAAAACTGAGCTCAGCCTGGGGGATCCTGAGGGATAAATCTGGATCTGGAGAGCAGAAACGGCTCCGTGAGTGCCCAAGGATCGATTTGGGATCCCCATCCCAGGGGACTGTGAGGATCACAAATCCAGCTTGGACTTGGGGTTTTTCCAGCGGGGAATTTGCCGGGAATGGTGGCAGGGTCGGGATAATGAGATGCTGCTCACGCTCCCTAATGAAGTGCCAAAGGAACTCGGCGCCGGCTCCCAGCAAATTAGATCGGGATTATTGGAGCAGTGAGAATGGAACGATCCGAGATGGTATCAGAGCGGGCAGGAAGGGCTGGAAGCACCCACTGGCCTCGATCACATTCCCTGGAAAGGAAGAAAGGATGGAAACCCCTCCCAAAACCTGGATGAGAACAGGAGCCGCGGGAAGGGATCGGCCTCTCCGGTGGCGATCCTGACTGGAGCGGGAACGGGATGTGGGAATGGGGCACTCTGGAGCATCTCCAGCTTTCCATGGGCTGCATCTCCCCGGTTTCCTCCAATCCCCATCTGGATTTGGCTCCATGCTTCTTTCTAAGAGATCCTTGGATGTGTTTGTATCCTCCAAACACAATGTTTTTGGGAATACGAGGGATATGGGAATGTTGGCATCCTCCAAACGTGGAGTTTTTGTGAATACGCGGTTCAAGTGGGGATGACACTCAAATTTCCCAGGAAAAAATGCATTTCCAATGGATTTTCCCCCAGTTTGGCGCTTTCCCATCCCCAGCCAAGCACTGATGGGAATGGAATGATCCAGATCCGGATCCCCTTCTCCCATTCCCACCACAATCCCTCGGGAAAGAGCCACCTAACAACAGAGCTCATTAAAAGCATGGAAAACACAAATTTAATTAAACCCAACCTTGCCTTTACCAGGAAAATAAATCCGCCCTTTTCCGTGGAACAATGGATTTTTCCAGCCCTCCCGTGCAGGGATTCCTCTCTCTTTTCAAACCTCTCCTTTATTATCCCTGGCTGGGAGAAGGCGCCGCCTGATTTCCATAAATTTGCATCAGGAACTGGG
>VZRX01021658.1:17115-59710 GCA_013398075.1 Notiomystis cincta | reverse complement strand
CAAGATCATCCCACGACAGGGAGATAGATCCTACAGCAGCCTTGTGTATACATGAGTGAGTGCAGAGATCTGTCACACTTGGTGAAGCACAGGCCTTTTTCTTCCCAACATTTTTTAAGAAGGAGGGAAGCCATGTTCTACTTAGTTTTTGTGATTAGTTTATGTATTTGCTTATAAATTGTGCCAGCTCTTGTGGGAATTGAGTTAAAATATTTCCAAAGCTTCTCAGAATAATTGGCAAGTACAAGTGTTTGATACCCAGCAAGATTATCTACTTTATAGACTGTTTTATGGCATTAATTCTTAAGGTACCTCAGCTCACCACATCAGTAGGCTTGTCATCCATGTTCTACAAAGGAGAGATTTCTGTATTTAAGCAGAGGTAGAGGGAGGCTCTGTGAGCTGCTCAGGACTGTGTGGGGTGCAAGGAGCACCCTCTTTCCATCTTCTTATGCTGAGGAGCTGTTGCAGGGGTCACCCAAGATTTTCAGTGAAATATTTGTAAATAGTTTCCCTCATCCCTAGCAAGGGAGTGTCTCTGGCTTCCTGACTTTTTGGGAAGGGCTGAGTGTAGAGAAAAGAAGAGGATTTTCTTTTCTGATTTTTTTGTTCTTAAAATGAGCTTGGCAACTCTGTAAGTCTCCCTTGGGAAGGCAGCCCATCTCCTGGAAGATTGCTCACAGTGCTTCCAACTTCTTCTAAAAGAGTCTTGACTACCAAAAAGCAAAGAACACCAAGGGCTTTCTGAGCCTGTTAAGATTTATGGCTTCATTTGCAGCTTGGCAGGGAGAGCTGGCCTCAAATGCATCTCAGCAGCGATACCAAACAGCAGCAGCCTCCTACCCCTGCACCCCAGAGCTGCCGCCTCCTTTCTCTCCGCAGCCTTTCCCTCGCCCAGGGGCTCACAAAGAGAAATCCCTGCTTTGGAGAGTGCAGAAGGCCCTGCAGCAGGAACTGCTGAGCCCCCTGTGCTTGTGCTGTGGTGGATCAGGGAAGCAGCCCCTGCTTTCCCTGGGCTCCGGGCCAGCAGCAGCGGCAGCAGAGCTCCTCCCAGGCACTGACACAGCGCTGCCGCTGAGCTGCCCTTCCAACCAAGTCTCCATGAGAAAAAACCCTCTGGTGAGCACAACAGCCAAGAGAAATCAAGTTCTGTTTAGCACCAAAGTCTGATTTATTTTCTCAGACACTTTCTCAGCAGAGTGCACATTCTATGTGTTTTACAAAAAGATTCTTCAGTAAATATGACAGAAATAAAAAGAAAAGAAATATTAAACATCAAGAGGGTTTTGAACAACCACCAAATTCCTGTGCATCCTCAGAGGAAAAGGAGAAAAGTTTATGCCCATCTCCAGCAAGCCAAGGGCACCATATAAAGGCAGCATGCCAATTTCCCTACAGGTTTTTAAATGCTTTGTGTACTGAAATATGTAACGTGCCAGACATGAAAACCAAGGATGACAGGCACTGTTATATCCTGCTCCATTGTTGGAGAGGGTGGAAGGTATTTTTTCACTCAGCATCACTCTTTGCCTCCGGTACTTCTCAAGGCATAGCCCAGAGCATTTTTTCCATGGTTTTGTTTTAAGACAATTTCTAATCCTTATGTAATATGTAGTGGGTAAATTTATAAGCTGTTCTAACAATCCATAGGACACATGGAAAAATGTTCTCTGAACCTAAGTCATACCTCCAAAATCCAAATTGCTATTTTTTGGAGCCAGCCACATGGGCATAAGAAATTGAACAAATACAGCATATTTATTTTCTGAATATTCTTCAAACACCATCACCAAAAATAATAAAAAGAGCTGGTGGTGGTTTCCAGAGGGAAACAGGTCAAACTATCACCACTTTCTGAAAATGTATCATGTGATAATGTCACTAAGGGGAAATTACTGCTACTTTTTTGAAAGCAACAGAATTCCAACTTCTCATTGAGGACCATGTTTAATTCCTACCTGGAACTAACAACACTGCACTTCAGACAAGTGAGATACTGCAGGGTCAGAGAGCTGGGAAATCCCACCTGAATGTTGAAGCATCAGTTCTCAGAGGATTGGGGAAAAAAGCAAACAAAACCAAAAACTAAACAAAACAGAAAAAACTCACCACCTAGGCAAAACTCAGCAAATATAAAGACATTATTCAGAACAAAGTGTTATAGATGAACATTTTATAATATGTTAAAGCATTTTTAAAACATGTCATACTGACATACTTAAATTTTGGTATAATGCCAAAAACCTTCAGGATCAACCTTAGTATTTGAATTATAACCTGAAGAATTCAGTGGAATACTACAGAAATTATCAGCTTTACAGCTTACTGAAAATCAAACATGTCCTAACAGAACATAGTTTAAATGTTCATAATCATAAATCAGCTGTATAATTACATTATGGGGCCACATTTGGTAATTAAGGGTTAAGTCAACAATAGATTTCTTGTTCAATATGGGAGACACTTTCAAGTTGGATTTTTTTCCTCTTTGGCATCATCTGGACTTCTGGATTTTTTTAACTCCCAACCCTGAGCCCTGAGTCCACAGCAGGACTTACACAGACAATGACTTCCCTGATTTGATTTATGCTGTGTGTGTCCCTTTTCTCAGAAACCTGTGGCTTCCCCCAGGGGCTCTGGTGCACCTCCAGCCCCTCTGCTATTGGTTCTGTGTGTTCTCAGCATTGCTTTGGAAGAAGGAGATGTACCTTTGAAAGCTCACTGACAGCAGGTTGGGCTTGAATCAGGTAACAACAAGGAGCCAAAGGTGCCTTCTAGCAGAGAGCACAGCCCTGTGCCAGGGGAAAGGCCAACTCATCCTCTGTGCTGGCTGAGCAAGCAGCACAGGGGGCCATGGGAGAGCCCTTTACTGGGGGCTGAGGAGCATGGCCCTTCTGCAGAAGCTGAACAATGGGTTAAGACTCTAAAAACATGTCTAGTGTTTCAGGGCATTGATGAAAATCTGCCATCCTGAATCCAGTCACCAGTGAGGTTCAAATGCTGGCAGCCCAGTAACCCTGAGCCCTCCTGTTCACTGCCAGGGGAGGTGGAATGCAATCCCACTGCAGTGGGTGACAGCCTTTGCCTTGACCTGATGCCCTGTGCAACAAAGCTGGCTGATGCTCGTACTTGTATTCCTGCAGCAGCTGCAATCCTTGCCACAACACCCTCTAAAAACACTTAGTTAAGCCTCAGAATAGCATCTGCTTGCCCTGGGACTTGTGCTTCTTGGGAATGGTTTGCTCTGGAGGTTTCACAAGTTTCTGTGTCTTTGAGTCATTAAAGTCAAGCAGGCAATATCACAGAATCACAGAATTGTTTGAGTTGGAAGGGACCTTAAAGATCATCCAGTCCCAACAGCCCTGCTGCCATGGGCAGGGACACCCTTCACTACACCAGATTGCTCAGAGCCCCACCCAACCTGGCCTTGGACACTTCAAGGAATAGGACATCCACAGCTTCTCTGGGCAAACTGTGCCAGTGACTCACCACCCTCACAATTAAGAATTTCATCCTAAATTCTAATCTAAACCTACATTCTCCCAGTTTGAAGCCTTCCCCCTGTGTCCTATCACTACAGTTCCTCATTAAGTGTCCCTCTCTGGCTTCCTTGTAGGCTCCCTCCAGATACTGGAAGGTTTCTATGAGGTCTCCATGCAACCTTCTCTTCTCCAGGCTGAGCAACCCCAGCTTTCCCAGCCTCTCTTCACAGGGGAGGTGCTCCAGTCCCCTTATCCTTGATACTGGGGTACAAAGTCATGACCTGGCCCATCTCACAGCAAGGATAAGGAGAGCACAGCTCCCTGTGCACGTCTGCATGGCAGGCAGAGGGTGGCCTTGCAGCTGGGGTGGGCCAGTAGTCCCTGTAGGAGGGGAGGACTTTCTGGACTAAGCCCATTCCGTGGCTGGAATCCAACTGAAAGGGCTGCCCTGGGGGCTGGCTGGGGAAGCAGTGCTGCTGCTGCTCGCTGTAGAGGTGAAGCCTGTCAGGGCACAGAGCTGTGGACTGCAGCAAAACGCGCTGCTGGGTCTCCAGGGCCGGTTTGTGCTGAGCCCCGCGAGGGGCGCAGTGGCTCCCGTGGCCTGTTCCGTGCCCAGCGCGGCGCTGCCGAGCCCAGCGGGGCTCGGGGCACGTCCCGCCCGGCGCGGCTGGGAGCACCCTTGGCCGCCCAGGGCAGCAGGGAGAGCCGGAGTGGCCCGGGCTCTGAGGGTGCTGAAGCCAGAGCAGCCTGTGGCCGAGGGCGGTGCAGGGCTGGGCGCTGTCCCCCAGCCCGCTGTCCCGAGAGCTGCCTCGGGACCGGCTGCAGCCGATGGACACTGCGGACATCCGCGCCAGGAGCGGCTCCGGCTGCGCCAAGCGCTGCTCCAGCCCCAGCTCAGAGCCAGCAGCGCCGGCCCAGGCGCGGGGTGGCTGCTCAGAACAGCTCCCCTGGGACCTGCCTGGGTAGCAGGGAGGCTCAGAGCAGCCTCTGGCTTCTCGCAGAGTTTCTGTGCAGACATCGCAGGGTGCAGGCTCTCCTCTGGCCCCGTACGGTGAGCACTGACACCGCGCCTCCTCTTTCCCCAGGGCTAACGGGACCTTTATTTTGGCCCTGAGCTCATCAGCAACGGACAGCTGAGCTTGATGTAGTCTCTCTGGGTGGTAAAATTTGCATTTATTGCCATAGGTGCATTTTTTACCTGAAAGAATTAAAAAAAAAAAAAAATCAGACAGGAAGTTGTCACTAGCACCGACATCAATTAATGCACACCTCATTTCTCCCCAGCACTGGGTGAGAAGAACACAGAAAAAAGGAGAAGTACTATTTTCAAACTCAGTACTATTGACTCCAGATTTAAATATTGCTGATATAAATAGCAGGGTGAAGAAGCAGAGAAAGGAAGTTTCTGCTATTTTGGGAGTGTCTGATATTCTTGTTTCGATTCCTGCAGACAGTGGGCTGGGAGGCCTCTTGTTACAAAAGGTTGCTTTAAAAATGGCACAGGGATTTATTTAACTCTGAGAAACCTGCACATTGCTAGGGGGCTCTTGGGAGGGAAAGTGTTGGGTGGCCATTCCCAAGTGCTGCAGCACAATCTGCTCCACAGAGTGAGAGGTGTGTGCAGGTCAGCACGGCCACAGTGCCCACGGGTGCTGTGTGCAGGCAAGGATGGGGGAAGCAGAAACTTCTGCTGCCTTTGCTGAGGCTGAAGCCACTTCAGCAGGAGAGGAAAAAGGCAGCACAGCTTTGAGCAACCCCAGCCCACGAAGCAGGAGAGCACCTGGCCCCTAGCTGAGGGAGAGCACTGCTGGGAAGCAGGGGGCAGCTCACAGCATGGGGAGAAACTCACCATAGGGACAAGGCTGCCACTTTTTTTCAGGAAGCACTGGCTTTTTGCTGAGGAAGTTACTAAGGGTGGGCCCATGCCGGCCTAATGGATCATCAGGAGGCATGAACCTGGAAAAGCAAAAAAAGTCATGGGTGTAAGCACATGTCTGTGCATGGATGTCTCAGGGAAGTGCATTTTCCCAGGTCACCTCAGCTATCAGGAAACCCAGGAGAGAAGGGAGGTTAGTATGAACAGACAGGAGCACTCTGCTCAGCCTCACAGGCGTGGTGCAAGTGCCTTAATGAAAACTTCCCCCCGCAGGGAAGGTGAAGGGCCAGAGAGACCAGCTTCTTGACTGCAGAAACACAGGGGAAAATCCTGTTTTGTCGTGTAGGGGAATTAAAAATACTGCCAGCCAGTCTCCTCTCATGGATTTAATACTGCTTCTTATGGGAAATAGAAATCAGAAGATACCAACCTCTGGTTTAACAACACAAATTGGATTGGAAAGAAGCAAAGCCGGTCCCTAATGCTGCCATTCAAGTAGAAAAGTTACATGAGAGGTTACTCAAGTAGAAGAGTAACATGAGAGGTTTTCAGACTGAAGCTGAGGGACTTGGAACTCAAGAAACAAGATAGGAAAAGCTGCAGTAAGTTCCTTTCATAAAAAGGCTCATGTATTCTGCTACTGGTGGGAGGTACCCTGATGCCAGAGCTGACTTGGCCCATAACACTTAAATTCTAGATTCTGTAACACCAACCATCTCTTACCTGTTACTGACAAAAGAGTACATGAGCAGTCGTTGCTCTATAAACCGTTTCCACTCGGGGTTTTCATTTTGGAGATCCCTGTAGTGGTCGTTGGAAACAATGACTCCATCTCGCTCATAAGCAACTTTGACTATGTAGCGATCATCGTAGCAAACCACTCTCTTGCCTTTCACCTTCCGAGAGGGTGTGTAGACGAGGATAGATTGCTTTTCCAGCTCTTCAAGAATGTGCTGATCTGATGAGGGGGTTGGCAGAAGCAGGTGAGGGAAGAAAAAAATAAAAGAGGAACTAATCAATTAATAATGACCAGGTCTCAATCATCGGCTAGAAACCTACAGGAATCTAAAGATATTTCAGCAATTAGGAAACTCATGGTAGTGCAATTTTCAGAGGCAGTGATATCTGGTGGTTATCTGGTAATTTGAAAATTAGGTCTTTTACAAAAACATCAACTTGTAAATTTTGAGACACCCTTTTTTGATTTTTAAGTCTTATCTGTAAAAGAATGCCTTGAATTCTACACCAGAGTCTGATCCTGGATCCCTGCAGTGCCCTTTTTACCCTGCTAGATGCCAGAAGGTCATAAGCAGCCCTGATGTGAGCTTTACCTGGAGATAAAAGGCGTGGGATAAAATACATAAGTAAACTTATTTTGCTGCTGTTGAGGACACTCTGACCTCCTGCCATTCCTTCTGTGCAGGAAGGCAGATCTGCCTTATCTGCAGACACCAAGCTGCTGGCACAAATCTTGCTGATCTATTTCCAGACAAACTGAGTCTCACTCCCCTCCACAGACTTCTGCTGATGCATTTTCTTCTCCTGGAAGGGGAGCTCTGTGTTGGGTAGCAGGCTGACAGATAATGGTCATGCAGTAATGAACACCATTATCTCCTGGCTGGCCTCAAAAGCTCTGTAGACTCACTGCAGGCTGACAAACTCCTTCTTTAACTCAGCTGGCAGCACCTTGTGCTTGTTAAGCAGAAGGTTTAGAGCAGTGTGACAAAGCCCTGTGAGCAGTTTTAGCTGCTAGCCAGGAGCACTGAATGGGGCAATGAATTAATGACTCATTTAAGCGAGGGAAGTCTGATAGACAACTTGCACTGTGCTTGTCTTTACAGGGAAAAAACTGTACCAAGTTCTTCATCCCTCCCCTCTGTCTCCAAACTGCACCTAATGGTTGCCAAATTAGGCCCAGGATGGTGACCTACCTGCAATGGGGCTGTCTGGTCGAGGGGGCTCCTTTCTCCACAGTGGGACAAAAACCTTGATGTAAGTGTGCCCCCTCACTCGAAACCAATCCACTGCCAGCTGGATGCCCCAGCAGGAGAATACCTCTTTGTTTCCATGGCTGTAAAAAAGGGAGAGGATGATGAGGCAAAGCTTTTATGAGGCTTAGAGTTCTCTTTAACTGAGCCAGTAATGAAAAGGCAAAATAAACAGTTTTTGTGTCATTCACCGGTTTCCAAGAAAACAACCTGGCAGGGTGTCCTGTGGGACAAATCCAAACATCTCTTCCAGCAGAGCCAAAGATTTATCTGAAACAGTTTGGATACTTAAAAACAGAGGTATCCTGTCCCCCATTTCGGTAACCCAAGCCTTTTCCTTCCATCTGTATCTGGATGGACTTAAGTTCTAAACTACCAGCAAGATCTTAGGCCTTGTCAAACCCTTCACATGCCTTGTCTGAAAAAGGTTTGAGGAGTGAGAGTTTCTTCCTGCACAAGAGAAACCAATGAGGCTCCCCTGTGAGAAACAAAATGTGGGCATTTTCTTCTGGGGTAAAGGGCCATTAGACATTTTAGTGGCTGAAGTGTCTGCAGGTGTGATCACAGGGACTCCATGGGTGATCCTTTTTGGAAACATGAGACAAAATACAGAGGAATTAAAACTGTAAGAGACAAGATGGGAAATATAGAGAACCAAGACACCAAAAAAGGGATAAAACAGCAGAGGAGATGGCCACAGGCACCTCAGGCTCACTTTTATCTTGCTGTAGTTGGTAAATTTTTTCTTCATTTTACAGAGAGGTAGGAAAGCCCTAAGACAAGTGTTCTAGAAGTGCCAGCAGGTGGGTTCTGAAGAACTCAACATGTAGCATAAGGCAGAAAATAACCTTAAGGAAAACAACTAGGGGTGACATCCTTCTAAATGTCTCACCTTCCCTGAAAGTTCCTACTGCTTGGCATTTGCTTATCTAAAATTGGACTACAGTGCAGAGCATGTGTAAAGGAAGGTACTTTGTTAACTACCTGTGCACAAGGACACTAAAATAAACTGTACACAAGGTCCCAAATGGATAAATGCCTTCATACTGTCTACAGAATGCTCGTCCTTGTACTTTGACCTTCCTGCATAACACTGCCAGTCTTGCCCAGGCTTTCCCCTCTGCAAAAAGCCCTTGTGAACTCTTGAACTCTCTTGGCTGCTGCACCCACCTGCAGTGATGGACCAGCCAAAGGTGATGCCACAGGCTTAGATGTGTCTCCCACCACCACCTCCCAGGGGTTCATCTCTAGGTTCTGCCTACACCAGCCTCATGACCAAAGCTCCATTTTACACCTAATAAAAGTTTCTGTCCTGAAATGGTGACCACAAATGAAAAATAGCACAATTTGTAGGAAGAAACCTGGTTGCCTATTAAGAGATACCAAGGCAATGGGAAGTAATTTAAAACCCTTAGCAATAATAAATGTTCTGAAGTGCCTGATGTATCTTATCCCCATTTTAGAACAGCTGTTTTGTTCGTGTTTAAAGGATAGGATCTACCCAGGATATTCATAATATCACCTGGACAGTTGAACTGGAAGTTGGAGTGACTTTTACAGACAACTGCCTTTAAAAGGCAGTCCAGGGATTTCTTGGATGCACGACTCAAACAAAGTTCAGCAACAGATTTCTTTAATACTGACTACTTTTATGTATTATCCTGTGAACTTTAGGAAGGCAATTCTAAGTGTACCCCAGTGCAGAAAGTGAAGTACTCAAACACAAGTGGATCAGCCAAAAGGCTGAGTGGAACAAGGAAGATGAGGCCCCTGGAACTGCTCCTCAGCATTATCACCTAACCCAGCTGCTGCTACACTGCTACAGCCAGACCTGGGGGCCATCTGAACCAGTCTGTGGGGGCTGCAGGTCCACCCTGAACACCAGTGGCTGCTGTGCAGTGGAGCAGGGCCCTCAGAGCTTTCCATCCTCCCTGTGTGGGCACAGACCGGCTCCTGTCAGTCACCTTCCCACACAACCCCGGGGTCCATGGACCATAACCCATCCATGGTCTGTCACAACTCAGTCTCATCTCTCCCTCCTGCCAGCAACAGGGCACACTGCCCTTGGGTCACAGACCAGCAGGGCCTGTCTCTCAGAAAATGAAGCAGCAATTTGGCATCTTTGCAACTCCAGTAGTTAATCCATCATTAGATGCAGCAAGTCCTTTTTAAATTGTGCCCTTCCAGCTCCTTTGAGAGGAAGTTTAGGCAAACCAACTTCTTTTGAAAACTGAAAATGGCCCCATCTCCACCTAGTCACCCACAGCTTTGTCAGAAAGGCCTCTGAAAAGGCCTCTGTAGCTACCAGAGCTTTAACACTAGGTGTAAGTGCAAGCACTAGAGGAGAGAGCAGGCTCTTCAGTGTGCAGTGAATATGGTTATGACAGTTCCCTTTTCCTATCAACACAACTTCATTTATTTTCTCCACCAGCCTTGCTAAACCTCCCATGGATAGGATGGCAGGTGGCAAAGTTTGTCATTACATCTGGCGGAAACACAAAGTGCACTGAGATGTTTGACAAGTGAGACTGTTAAAGGCAAAGTTATTTTCCATTCAGCTTCTCTGGGTAGGCTGATTGATGGTTGAGCCAACTCACTTGCTTTATTACCCTGGGGCATATACATCCTTTTCAAACCCCTGCACTCTACCGTGAGCCCTCAATGCCAACTCCAAAATGCTCCAGAAACACCAATCCTAGGATATAAATAAAAACGCTTGGGATATTTTTCTCCACACAGACAAGTGTCACTTGAAGCTCTAACTTCTTGATTGTTTCATCCCTAAGCTGCTGCTTCTGCTGTACTTTTATGGTTGTTGGTATTGATGATGATGATTTTTTTCCCAGCAAGGGAACCTAACATCCTTTTCCCCTGACATCTGCAAACAGTCCTTCTCTGTCTCTCAGCAGCAAACCAGAAAAATGAAAGCAGGACACTGAAAGCACTCACCAGACCTACCCCATTAGCTAAAGCCAGTGCCATTAAGCACTTTGAAAGGCATCCAGTAGAGAAAAGCAGCTGCACCCTTTCAGTCCCAACTGAACTGACAAGTTCAATAGTCCCCTCCATCATCCATGCAGTCTTTATCAAGACAGAGTTTGGGATGTCTCAGAAGGGCCGTAAAATCTTTGCCTTTCTGAAACTCAAAGCTGCTGTGCCAGGAGAGCTGAGAACAGAGCCCATGGCCCATCAGGGGTAATGTTGTACCATTGCACTCTGGTACAATGAAAGGGTGGCTGATCAGCTCAGCCACACTGCCTGAGTGGGTGCTCAGTTCTTTTGCAGTGAGGCAAGAAAGACACTCTGAAGAGGGGCTTGGGTGAAGAGGCAAAGCAGGCCAGGAGATCCTAACACCTGGCAACTGAGCTCATGGCCCAGACAAGGCCAAGCAAGTTGGCTGTTGTGTATTTCCCACTCTTCCTGAGCTGCCTTGAGCAGGGACCTCTTGATTTTGGCTGGGATTTCTCCCTTCACCCACAAGATGGCATAATTGACTTAGACTCCAGTTGCTCTGCTCGTCCACTTTTCTCTCTAACCAGAGGGAATGTGGTCTCATTTCACCTCACAGGACAGCTAACAGAAGGAGGAAGCCCTCCTTTGCCCTGTCCCAGCCTGCAGGGATGGGCTTGGCCCTGCTGAGTGGACAGACAAAACAGATGGATAGCCAGTACCTCTGGACTCTTGGCTCCATATTGCTTGGATAAACAGAGGCCAACCCACTGCTGTCTTTGGACATCCCATCCACAGGGACATGCCAGGCTCCCAGTCTGTAAGGGTGCTCTCACAGTGCTGGAGCACTGGAAATATAATTGGCCAGCATGGCTTGATGTGACATTTCCCAGAAACAGAATGACTAAGGAGGAAATGAATCTATTCAATACAAGTTAACTATCAATTGCCTGATATATCCTTAAAATAGAAGCCAAATAGAAAACCAACAAAAGTTATACAAGCTGGGAATATTTTTGGGGTTTACCTGCAAGTCGAAGTGGTACAATTGTGATATTGTTAGAAACCACAGCCAGCTGACTTTACTTCCCCTCTCCTTCTTAGATTAGTTGGGTGGTCTGTCTATCTGTTCATCAGATTTTTTCTGGAAACATCTCAGCATATCGGTTTAGAAATCCTAGGTGCCCATTTGAAAAGAGGGGCAGTAATTTAATGGTGATCTCAAAGGGAGAGACAGTGCCACAAACAGTGGACAGAGGTTGCCTAATAAAAGGTCAGAATGCAGAATGAGCCAGTAATTGCATGTGATGTGCATATTCATGGACATCAAGACATGAGGTCCTTAACAGCTTTGCATCAGCCCAAGAATATGCAATTGTTCATACACCGAATGCACCAATGCACCTCTCACCTGAAGGGAAAACACACCTCAAGCCATTAGTTTTAAAATTCAGAAGCTTCAGAGAAGGGAGCTCCCTTTCAGGCAGCAGAGCTTACCTCATTGCGACGTTGCTGCCATCGATCACGATGGCTCTCAAGGAATCGGAGGAACCGCCCCCGTCTCCTGCAGGCCACTCCGGCCCCGGAGCGGCGCTACACGAGCCACGGGCGACCAGCTGCAGCTGGCAGGGCTGGGCCTGCTTCTGCAGAGCCTGAGGCTTGCTCCCCATCCGGATCAGCTCCTTCAGCACGTCATCCTCCAGGGCCTCCTGGCCCAGGTTCTCCAGCACTTTGCAGATGTCCTGCTTACCATAGCCCAGCTTGCAGAAAAAATCCATCTTGCTCTGGTGCACTTCCACCCCTGCTGCAGGAACTCTTCTGGAGCGTGGTGGTGCTGGTTTGCTAGAAATTGAACTGGCCAGTGCCATTTTAGCAGGCATTTATGTTCCTTTAAACCTGATGCTCCTGTCTTCCCCACTGTGTCCCACAGGCATCAGCTTTCAGGGAGGGAAAGATTAGAAACAACAAAACACAAGCGTTAAGGAAGATCGTGCAATCGTCCCAGTTACTTGCCTAGTGCACAGCAGAGACCAGCAGATCAGCTGTCTTCTCTCTGAGGAGACTCTCCAGTCTCCTCTCAGCACTAAAGCATTTTTCTGCTCCTCTCTTAATTATAAAAGCACCAGAGTGTCCCATGCAGCGCTCGTCACTCTCCAAGCATTATGTCAGACAGGTGTCACCTTACTCGGTGAGCCGTGCCAGACTGCCAGACGCAGATGGGCTGCATGCGTGAGTTGGTGTTTCAGACTTATCTCACAGGAAATGACACAAAGGGGATTTTCAATTTGCTGTGTGGTTTGTCAGCCTGAGATTATTATCTGTCAGATTTTACTGGATGGGCCCAGATGCTATAGCAACTTAACAAGCATAGCAAATTTCATCCAGTGATTTAAGGAAACACGCTGTTTGCAAAGTATCTGGAAACTGATTTTTTTTCTTACAGTTTTATCTTTCCTACTATGTGTCTGTCTGTATGTACACAGATACAAATTCTGAAAGTCTGTCACTCATCAGGTCTGATGATGCCTGACTATTCTTTTCCTGTTACTTGCTGTTTCAGTGAGGGCTTTTATTTTCAGAGAAGCAACTTGTTTTTTTGAAAGCCATTAGTTTCACATGGGACAGTACTCGAAGCAGGTGATCCAGAAAGCAGTTTCAATTTCACTTATGTTTATTGTCAACATAATTCAGAAATAGGTGTGCAAAAATAGCAAAAAGCTACTTCATATTTTCCAGAACTGCACCACGTAAATTTCTGGTCTACCCAGTGAATGAAGGTGATGGGCAACATACTCAGGGATACCCAGAGCTGCCTGAGCCAAACAAGCATGACACAGAACATACACTGTGACCACTCATCCATCAAGCCAAACACCTTCAGTCACCATTGGCCTGCTTACACTGGAGCACCTCTTGGCACATCACTGCAGTTATTGGTGCTACCTGGTTAAAAGCTGTGGCTGGTTCTTCTACCCACGTGAGGGATGTCAGGGTAGCTCTCTTCCCTTTGCTGATTGTGGTCAGATGCAGAATTAACTGACCAAACAAGCTCCTCTGTGCCGAGCCCAGAGCCAGAACCACATCCCAGCCCACCGGCCACTCCCTGCCCAGCACTGGGCCACCCCAGGAGCTCAGAAGCTGAAATCTTGTAGAAGAAGGCTTGGAGGTACTGGAAACAAGGAGCTGGGAGAGGATTCAGAGTGAAGCTCCTGCCCAAGACATGAGAGCCCTCTCAGGCCATGGCAAAGAAATCCACCCTGGGTTCAGTTAATTTAAAACTGATTAGTTCAGCAGGAAAACATGACAATTAGTTATAACCTCACCTCATGAAACTTTGATCTTTACTTTTCTATGTAGCATTATAAACTTTGGGTATTCTCTGGGATAAATCTGGCACTCAGAAATGACAAACAGCATCAATAAAATAAAATATACCTTAAAAATGTCATAATTTTAAGGTGAAAGCAGTTCCTGTGTGTATTTTCCCATCTAAGCTAAAGCATTGCTTATTTTAGTCAGTGTCTGTTTTTCCTCACAGTGCACTCTAACAATTTTTACATCTAATCCTTGGTTTTAATTCATTGACTAAAGATGAAAATGTTTTTGTCTGCTTTTTCATTATTGAAATGTTTTCTCACCTCTGAAAGATGAGATTTGGTAAGTATGGGAAACGCTGAGCTCTGGATGGCTGCCTGGGATTGATGTGATGCTGTATCAGCCATCACCCAGCAATATGGTAATTCTGCAAAGTTAACCACTGGATTTCTGCTGCAGAGTGGCCAAACATTAAAAATAGGTGATACAGGCACTGCAGGGTTTTCACCACAGAGAGAACAACTTGGAAAAACTGAGATTGAAGCCTTGGTCACAGACAGCACTGAGGTCACCCTTCTCAAGGGGGGGCAAGAAAATCCCTGGCTTACACTTTAGTAAACAGCCAGGAGCATGCCCAAGTCCAGCAGGTCAGTTGGCTGCTTATAATCAGCACAAAAAACAGGACAAGAGGAAAAATTGTGCATCACAGAGTCCAGCTTCTGCTATCAGAAACAGGTTGTGAAACTCCATTTATAAAATTTATGACCTTCATTTGCAAACTATTTAGATTTCCTCCTGCCTCTTTCCTTCCTTCACCTCAGATCTCACTGGAAGCTGTTTTTGTTTTCACTCCACTGAAAGCCAAAATCTTCTAATTTCCCAGATAAATTTATCCACAGATAAATTTAAGTGTGCCCACTCTATGTTCTAGTTTAGAAAGCACTCTCCCTGTGGTGTTGTGACCCCTCTTACAGACACATGTATACAGAGGAAATGGCTTCAGTCAGGTTTCCAAAATTCTGTTTCAATCTTAACATTTTAGAATGTTAATATTTTAATGAGCACTTTTGACCAAAAAAATCAAAAGACCTCTTATGGTTTTCTACCTTTGACATATTTTGACAGATTGATGAGATTAGAAAATTATAACTGACAACACTTTTCCAAAAAAGTGGTGGTAACTACTACATCTTGCATGACTTCGAAGAGTAATTTTTCCTTGTCCTGCCACCAGGTGTTTGCTCCTCCTGTGACCAGTCAGAGCAGCACCTCTGGCAGCCTCAGGCCACAGAACCACAATGAGGACCAGTTTGACTCAGAGGGAGTTAGGGTTCCTCAAAGCCCTCCCAAAGGCCTGCTCTGCCCAAGCAGAGGCAGAGGGGACACAGCCCCAGACAGACCTGGCACTGGTCAAGGCAGAGCAGGTTTAGGTGTTCTCTAAAGTTCATGTGTATGCTGAGCAGCACAAGGAGCACACCTACAGCTCCCTGCCACCACAGTGCTCCCCCTCACACCTCAGGGCTGGACCACTTCTTCCTTCACCCCTGAGAATAATGCTGCAAACCACCTAAGACTGACATGCCATGAGGTGTTTCTCTGAAAGCAGATGGGCTGCTCTGCCTTCAGAAAAATAAGAACTTTTATTTTCACAAATGAGAGATGCACATAAACTCTTCGTAGCAACACCAATCAATTGTTGTCTTGATCACTAGGAAAATACTTGTCTTTTTCTCTCCCACCTTCACTTCTCCCTTTGCTAAAAATAATAAAGCCAAACTCCCCAAGGAGCGAGCTGTGCTCACAGGTAACCATGCTTGCTCTGCACCTTACCTGGCAGGTGTTCTTCTGTGTCCCAGCAGTGCTGTCCTACCATCCTCCAGCCAGAAACTGGATTCAGAGGAGTACCAGGCTCACCAGGAAGTCACCAGCTCGTATTTAGAGGTAAGGCTGATGTCAACTGAGAGCAAATAAGTGCAGTGGGTCGAACTCATTTTATAGGAAGGTTTTACTTCCTCATTTGGCTGGCCAAGCTCTCATGTAACCGTAATTTGATAAACTTTCACTTCATTTTTCAAAAGGAAAAAAAAAAATCAAGCTTATTACACCTCTCCATTCTGAGTCACGGGCAAAGATTAGTCAAACTCTCTCCAGCAGGGATGCAGAACATTGGGCAATGGGAATATAGCACATGAACTCTGGGTCAAGTGAAAAGTTTTCCACCAGGGTTGCTGTACCAAGCTGGCACAGCCTCATTCCCATGCATCTGGCAAATTCCTGACCTTCGGGGATACATGGAAAAAATAGTTTAAAAAAATCAACATTCTGCTTAGAACCTGATACTGCAAAGCCTCATTCAAGCACTTCCATGCCTGAAGGAACCTGCTTGGGGACACTACAATGAAACATCAAAAACAAAAAACAACCCCCTGCAGCCTGCTGGTGCCTCAATTGAAAGGCTGCTTCAGAGACACTCAGCCTGTCCACAGCAAGGACATATGCCCCAAACCCAAGTTGAGGCAGCAAGAAGAGTTGGGGACTCAAGGAGGAGTTAACCTCTGGGACCTTCTGGATGCTTCAGACAGCTCTTGCAGATGCAGTGCCCTTTGCCCCAGGGGGCGTTTGGGGTGCCCCGCTGTGGAAAGAGAGCACCTCTGCCACAGTCACAAGGCAACACACCAGAGCAGGGCTGACCTTTCCCAGACAGAAATCCCACTACTTGCATACTTTCTGGGAGGAGGCAAGGTGGCCAAACCCTTTGTGGTGGTATCCTGTTTAATCCAAAGAGTGCTTGCTGCTTGCTGCAAGCCTCACCATTGCTTTTTCCAGGTGACAGTTGAGCCTTTACATCACACCCTGACTCCTGGAAACTCTTTGGGAGCCAGGATGCTCTGCTGCTGTGTAAAGCAGTGCCCAGGCAGTCACAAGATAAAAGGGGCAGCACACAGCCTCCTCTGCCCTACCTCTGGCACAATACTTCCTCTAATGCACAAAGCTCTGGCTGGGCAGGTTAAGGCTACAGAAAGAGGGAAGTGTTCCTAGGGTCACAACTAAAGAAACATGTTAGTTCCCTGCTGCCCAGAACAGCTGTGAGGGCAGAACAGCCACAACTTTGACTCCTCACTCCTTGGACTCAGAATCACAGAATGAACTAGATTGGAAAAGACATTTGAGATCATCAAGTCCAACCTAAACTTCAAACATCCCTGGAGAGGAGGGATCTTCTCTGCTGCATTTAAGCTTTCACAGCGCCACACACCTCTTTACAAGACCACCATGTAGCAGTGCTATTGGAAAGAGAAAGCTGCTGCATTATTTATAACCCAGGCAGGCAACAGAGCAAAGAACATGGCATTGTGTAGTGTCATTTTAATCCCTACTTCTCAGTAAAATGGGATTTTACTACATAAAGAGGATCAAACAGGAGCTTATAAAAAGAAAAGTCAATTATATATGAGAATTTTAATTTCTACTGAAATGACTAAGTCCATCTACTCTAAAAAGCCATATGCAAAAAAGACATCAACATCATTCAAACTGTCAGCAGCCAGGAAGACCCTCAGCCAATTCCTGAAACCTATTTATCTAGGTGGTCATCAGCTACCAGACAAACACCATGAGAAATAAAGGAGTGTATTTAACTCATCAGATGGCCTCACCCTTTTGCTCACCAGCACAGACACACATTTGAGCACCCAACACTGTGGTTTTGTAGGCATTTCCTTTCTCTGCTGTGCTCCCTTGTGCTGACAAGCATGATGAGTTTTCCCAGAATTTATTGCTGCTCAAGGACATTATTATCTTCAAGAGGGAAAGAGCTGCAGCAGGAGAAGTTTCCAGAGGGGAAGATCTCCCCACTAGTGGATGTTCCAGTGCTGAGCTGAGGACTGAGGATTTACTGGTTTGTGAAACAACTAGACCTTCACCAGAGAAAATCACTACCAACCTCAAAGTGGGGCAGCCTTGTTGTGGCAGCTCCTGGAGGCTACTGAGACGACCAGGCATGACTTTGAAGAAGGCTCCAGTGCAAAACCACTTTTCTGACTGTTAGACTCCTGCATGGGAAAAAACATCCCTTGGAACTGGTTCTGTGGAACACCTCAGGTGTTTTGGTCTACACACCTCAGTGAGATATTTGCTTTGCTAAAGGAAACAGACAGTATTGCATCAGCACAAGAGGAAAAGCGTTATCGCCCTCTTCATCATCTGAAAAGTTCACCTGCTGTGAATACCAAACAAGCACATGTGGCCATAGTAACACAGTAAAAATTCTTTAGCCCCTAACCAGCAGGAGAGAGTCAGGATAAAGCAAGTGCTAAATCAAATACTGGTCTATTGCCAGGAATATTTTTAAGAGTTGTGAAAGTAAGACATTCTCCATCCTGCCTCAAGAGTATTTCCCTACTCCTTGCTGGAAGGCTCAGGTCAGACCCTCAAGCCAAGCTCTCTCAACAGTATAAGCAATGCTCCTGATTTTAATAATAATTTTTTACTATTAGGTAAAATCTGGATGTTTTCTGCCAGTGAAATTCTCTCCCTGTTGGAGACACTGAAAATTTTGACTTGGAGACTGGTCTTCATCCTGAAAACCTACATCATTAATTTAGCAGGTCCTACTGGAGTACCAGCTCAGTTACTGATGAGCAGTCCTGTATTCAGACTGGCAGAAAGCCATTATCTTTAGAATAGCTATTTCTACAAGCTTGCCAAAGTGACCACTTCCCCAAAACTATGCTACTGTAGCAAGCACTCCAACTGACTGAAGAACAGGGAGAACAAAAACCAGGAAAACCAATTTCAGTAATGCAGACAATGGTAACTTCTTGGAAAATTGCAACTCCATGCATAACATCAGATGCAGCAGGATCCCTACTTGGTTTTGCCTAAAATACCTATTTTTCCTCCTTTAATATAACAAGATACTGCTATGACTCAAGTTGTTTTCTACTAGGCTTAAAATAGAAAAGTACTTTTTACAATCAGAAAGTCCCAAGCAAGTTTCAAGTTGAAAAGTTTACTGCCGTTCAGGTTAAGATTTCAGAAGGCTCTCAGAATTATCTTGCAGCTTCAATGATTTATTGTAAGCTCATAAGACCCAACCCTCCATATGGTTTACTGGTACCTTTTAACACAGCTGCCACTTTTAACCAAGGTCACACTGGCTTGCTGAGAAAAAGCACATTCCATCATCAGTGGCCAGACCAAGCATTTTACACAAAAATACTGCCCTGTAGCAAGTATTTACATAAATCTTACTGTAAATTAATGTTTTTCAAATTGCTTGTGCTTCCCCTGTATGCAACAGGTGATTGACAGAAAAGGAGAGACATTACCCATGCTCTAGGAAGCTTACAAGCAAAACCTGTAATCCTGTTGTCAATAATGTACAAGTTTTACACATAAAAGAATCAGGCTACAAGAGGGTAAGATGCACAAAGAGAAAAACAGCAACAGAATCAGAAACTGTTTTAAACTTTTTGAAAACTTTAAAAAGCTTGTCCAAATAACTAATAGATGAGGGAGGTGGGGGAGAATTTGTTTGGTTTGTTTGTATGGTTGTTAAGGTTGGGTGTTTTTTTGTCAAGTGGAAGGAAGCAGGAAGAGCTTTACCTCCAGAGTACCGTGTTACCATGACTGGGTTTGGGTAACTCCCATCCTGCAATGCCAACCACTTGGATACAACATTTATGCTACTTCTACTGATCTGTGTGATGTCCATGGGATTAGAGAGACATCTCTGCTGCAGCCTACCCCTCTCCCACTTGGCCTGGAGTGCTGTATGACCAGGTCCTACTCATAACATGGTTCTGGCCAAGTCCACTCCAAGTCTTGGACTCAAGCTCAAGAGATCTACAGAGAACTAAAGAAACTACAACATGTGATAGCAAAATAGGTCTCAGACTTCCTGGAATCCACTGAACAAAACAGTTTAGACTCTACAACATATTTTTGAGCTGTTGCAGGTAAAGGAATCCAACAGAAAACTTTGAGGAGCTGGTTTTTAAGCCTTTAACCACTGAACAAAGAGCCTAAAGCAAACCCTTCAAAACAGGCCTCAGCTACATCAAAGTGAAGAAGTTGGATGTTCCTGCCACATTTTCAGTGCTATTTTCAACATTATAGAGGAAGGTGGGGTTTTTTGTTCTGTTTTTTAACTACCAGAAGTGCCAAAGGTCAATACTGAAACTGAGGCTGGAGATAGCACTGACGAAAAGGAAATGACAGGGAAGTGTGAATTCTCATTAGATTAAAACTCAGAGTTGAAGTCAACTCTTCAATTGCCAGGTAAAAAGTTGTGTCCTCTCCAACACCTCTGGCTAGATAGTAACAGCAGGAAATGTTTGTGGTTTCAGCTGACTACACAGCTTGTCCATGCCATTCCCAGAAGAACCACAGGTATACAACTGTAATTTCCAATTACAGGAGCAGTAAATCCCATCTAAGCCAGACAAAGTGTGATCCCTCCAGTGTCAGCAGACTAACCTAGAAATGCAGCCCTAGAATTAAGTACTTGCCTCCAAACTGGGAGCTTTTATGCTGTCATTTAATCACCCTTAGTATCACCTTATTTTTGAACATCCACATTCGAAAGCTTCCTCTTAAAAATACAAACAGGCAATCTCACCAATTTGAAGACACTGTGTATTTTTAAAAGCACCAAGGCATATTGAAAATCAGAAACTTGAAACCTTTTGGATGTACTGATTTTTTAACCCTTTATTCTGAAGACTCTTTGGCCAATAATGCAAATGGACTATATAATTCCATATATTACTTACATAAACTTTCAGTTCTTAAGCATCTAACTGTTGCAAAGAAAAAATAAGCCATTTCTGCTGCAGAAAAGTGAGCACATTCACCTGAAATAGGGTGTTTATTCCTAAACATTGCTAAGTTTTGTATGTCCCACAGGTGGTTGAGGGCCAGCTCAAGCCTAGGAACAGCTGCTGAAACTTTGTGATGTTAAGTCACAACCCTCCAGCAAGAGGACCTCTGGTGTTCAGCAAGAATTCAGCATTCTCCCCAACTGGAAGCTTTTTTTGTGTTTCTATGACTGTCATTTCCTAAAGAAAGCAAGAATGCAATTGCTTTACTATCTCCACATCCTTGTCAAATCTGGCCAGTGCTTTTTGCAAGTTAAAAATGTTATGTGGAAAAGGACAGCAGGACTGAGAGCAGTATGACAGTGCAAACCTGGCTTCTTTAACAGAGCAGGCCAAGAGCAGGAAGAGCTCAAAATTACCTACTGCCTCCACAGCACTACTCCAAAGGCACCATATCCTGACCTAGTACAGCTCCTTGGAATCTTCTTATGCCCAGACTGAAGGCAGAAATTTTCATGATAGCAAGAGTGAGCAGTCCTCAGCCCCTGATACCCCAAGCACCTTCCAGGAACAGGCTCCCTGTTCACCTCTCCTCTGGGACAGAGGGCACTCAGTCTGACTGCAAGGATGGCACTGATCCCTGCAGGGTCTCAGGGGGTTAGAAATGTTTTGCCAGGAGACAGTTGTGGAAGCTCTGGATTTCTAGTTCCATGCTTTGAAGGACACAAAAGATAGAGATTCATCAAAAAGCAGCTTCCTAGCCAAATACACTTCATATATTTGGTCAAGTCCACTTTAAGTCTTGGACTCAAGCTCAAGACTACAGAAAACTAAAGGAACTGTAATGCATGACATCAAGAGGTCTCAAACTTACTCAAATCCATAGAATAAAACATTTTAGCGTCTACATCACATTTTTAAGCTGTTGCAAGTAAAGGAATCCAACAGAAAACTCTGAGGAGCTGGACTCTAAGCCTTCAAGTAAGGAACAAAGAGCCTAAAGCATGAAGAATTCCCCTTTGAACAGGCCTCATCTATGTCAAAATGAAAAAGCTGATGTTTCTGCTGAGACATTTTCAATGTTATTCTCGTGGGGCTTTTTGTTCTGTTAGTTCTAACTCCCACAAGCACCAAAGACGTTGGACTCCAGCTTTGCTTTTAACAAAGCAAAGATAGGACAGATGCTGCTGGAAAGCAGATTCCTGTATTAAATATTCTCAGTATCCCCACTCAGCTTAGGTCTGGAGATTACAGCCATCCAGCCTGGCCTGCTTAGTCAGAATTTCCTGTCATGGGACAGTTTCAGCTGATTTTATTCCTTAAATATCAGCCTTCTCACAGAATCATCTTAATAAGAAGTTCTCTTTCTTCACAGCATTGAAATGCTCTATCCAAGCACACCTACTGGCACTCCAGAGCAGAGCAATTTGCAGTGATTCCTCTTGAACTTTAGAAGCAGCAGATCATATTCCAATGAGGGAATCAAGTGATAAAATCTCACTGGAGAGTGCAGAAATTACAGCAAGCATTACAGAAAAAAAAAACTATTACAAAAGAAAAAAAAAGAAATTTATTATTTTAGTTTGCCTCTGTCTTTTCCTTGTCCTTCATCTGTACTTGGACCTCTCTTTGTCTTTTGATTTCTTAGGACTTCTGCTTCTGTCTGCTTTTTTATCCCAGTCTCTCACTCGCAGGTCTTCTCTGTCCTTGTCTTTTTGCCTGCTGTGATCCCTCTCCTGCGAACGGCTCCGGTGCCTGTCTCTCTTCTCACCCCTGCTCCGCTCCCTGCAGCGCTCCTCGTGCTGTCGGTCAGAGTCCTGTCCAGGGAATGGGACAGAAATGCAGTCACAAACAAGAGGGGAAAACATACACAGGCATGAAGGGAGCTAGAGAAAAGTCAAGCGTGGCTGCTTCCTTAGCTACAGCTGGTACTACCTTAAAGAGATTCACACCCATGATGATTTGAAAAAGGTAACACAAAAACACCCCACTGAAACCACCTGAAGTAGGTAAGTCTACAAGTAAGTTTCTCTCAGTGTTTACAGAAAAAAGCAGGGCTGTCAGGCATGTTTCTTGCACTGCCTAAGGAGCTTTAGCAAAAATTGGTTACATCAGGGATTCTACTCAGATGGGTGTTATCAAACCCTTCACAAGCACCAAACAAGTCTGTAAACTAGATTTGGATTTCAGATTTTTTCACCTAAGCAATGCAAGCATTTCCATAAGTTTTGGTTCAAGCCCCACAGGCATTCCAGCGCTACACAGATGCATAACATTTTGTAAGACCTCCCTGTAATAATTCTTAATGGCCTAAATGCTAGGCTTCAGCAAAATGAACAACCTGACAGTTTAATATCACTGTATGTGCTAACAGAGAGATACAATTTTCTGGGATTTTAATAACAACACAGTTAAGCACAGATCAGTGTGAATTAAGAAAAATGTCTGCATTAAATCACAGTTTTTCTTTCCTCATTTCAGATATTATTTTTCTACGTGTGTACCATGGCAGCAGCCTTCACAACTGTATGGTTGAAACCCATATTCCACGTACAAACAAGCAAACTTAATTTATTTTAAAGCACAGTGAAAAAAACTCTACTTCAAACAGAGATCTTATGCAGAAAGCCAGTGACTGGGGTGGTTCCCAGAGCAAACAGCACCTTTAGAATGACATCAGTAATGCTGAAATACTAGGGTTACAATAACCAATATAACCCCTCTGGATAAACAGACATGAGTAATCACAGGTTTGATCTATAACAAAAGAATTCTGCAACTGCTGGGTACAAATGGATGACCAAACACCTGTTCCACATCTTTACTGTCAAACTTTACTTTAGTACAGATTTTAAAATCTGGATGCACCAGAAAGCCTCAGCAGTGCTTCCAGCTACTTGTAAGAGCTTTGTCCACTCGTTCTCAAAATGATGCCCAGCCATATTACTCCTGTACTCAAAAGTCTCATTCTCCATATGTTGGGAAAAGCCAATAGGTTTCAAGCTCATCTGTGACAAGGCCTGAGTAAACACCAGACAATGGACATGCTGGTGGAGGGGTAGAGAGGAAGAAGACAAAAATTATTGGCCAGAAAACCAAATGGTGGCCTTGGTGTACGGCTGCCTCCTAACTGGTTTGTTGCAGGATTTTCCTCCCAGCACATGGGTGAAATAGAAGAAAAGCAGGACAGCACTCAGTTGAACAATCTGCCAAGTGAACACTGGAGACAGGCAAGTGTGGGCAGGGAACAGGTTGCTGAGCATTTCAAATTACAGACAAATAGCCTCCATTGAATGCCATAGAAAAGGATGACTTGTTGAAGGGATTAGAAGTCATATAAGCATTGAGTTAGACAGGCACAGTGACCTTCACAAAGCATTTAAGGTACAGGTGTACAGGACAAGTCTGAAAGTGACACAAAAAAGTCACCACAGTAGCTATTATGATCACAAAGTAAAGAAAAAAATGTGTAATTTGAATTAATAGGATGAATTGCATCTTAATTTCTTGCCAGCATAAGTTACATTTCCTCTTAAGTAAGATTTTTTCATTTTAAAGTCTTTGGCATAGAAAAAGGTCAATTTTTAAAACACACTGAATTACTAAAAATAATGGTATTTTGAAATCAAATTTTTATGCCTGAAAGTCAAAAACATGCTGTTTTGGAAAAATAAAAAGATTCCTACTTAAAAACAGGCTCTCTCTTACTGCTGAAATCTGTATTTCTCAATCCAGGATCACAGCCTCCCATCAGTCAATGAGTAAGTGATGATCACCCCAATTCTTAATCCAGCACTGTGTTGGAATACACATGAGGAAGGAAATAAGGGAAGAGGGAAAGACATTTCTCTGGAAGTTCATGGCTAACTTTGCCAGAAGTAGTAATTTGCTAAACAGCAGTTGCAGGTGAAATAGCTAGAAATAACATGGCCACAAAAGTAGAATGCATATGCCACCTCTTACATACATTAAATGCACTAGTTAAAGGTTAAAAGGGGCAAACAAATAGAGAGAGCCTTTTGTGAGGGGAGATTTTGATAAAGCTTGACCCTGAATATAAAGGAAGCAGTGTCCAATAAGCAGTGAAAGCAGGAAACCAGAAAAATCAGTACCTCTACCAAAACCATGCACTACAGAAATCTGAAATCAGAAAGTCCTTATGTCTCACAAAAATCTATTGGATAGGCTATATCCAATACTACTTCACAGATCCAGTTATCTTAGAAAATAAAATCCCAGAGAAGACACACAGAGAAAACTGGAAGGCAAAAAAGGTCATAATATAAATCCCAGGTGGAATTGTGGCCTGTATTCAAAAAAACTCTACCAAATCCTATTCACAAACCCACATGGTAGTCCACCCCCCTGCCCCAGACCTACATCCTGTTACTTACTAAAAGCCACAGCACCCTACCTCTTCTACCCACTGGAATCAAGCCAAACAGCATGTGACTCAAAAATATATTCTTGAAACATCAACACAGAGGTCAAAGACTCAGGAAACGGGTGTCAGACTAAGAAAATGATGAGTCAAAATATAAAGAAAAAACAAGTAACACCAGCGAGAGAAGAGAAAAGCAACTCAACATCATGGAAACTGCTGAGAAATAAAGCCCCTTCAAGTCATAGCTGGAGTTGATAGCACAAACTGCAGTTCCAGTTGCCAGAACTTCCCATTATAAACCCCATATATCTCTTAATTAAAATTTGCTACACTATGGACTCAGGACAGAAGTTTCTGTATGAAGCATGGCTACTGTGGTCTTTGGCTGATGAGTTGTGGAGGGGCTCCTGCTGTTTTACTTTAAAGTTCTTACCTCAAATACTTGCAGTGATTTACAAAATAGGGTTAAGGGAGTTTGCTTTGTTTGCCTATACTAAAAATGCTACCATTCACTAAAAAGTTTTCATGCTGTTATCTTTGTGTTGAACTCAACATTCACACTGAACATACACCACCTCAGGAACAGGATGGCTTCCTCCAAGTTTCACATATTATGCCTGAAGTATGAATAGTGAAAAAAAAGCAAAATTAAAATTTTGTATATGCTAAGCAGGATTTACAATCTCAGCTGACTGCAGGTTTCACTAGAGGCCATGCCCAAAATACTGAGTCTGTGTGAGACTGAGTACATACTGCTCAGTATGTGCATACTGTACAAGACACATGAGAATACTGAAATCCAGAGAGAAAAATTCTTCCCAGAAATTAATTTTCACAGTTTTAAAGGGGTACTACAATGCTTGCCACTGGAGAACAGAAGTAAGCCTCCATCTGTGATTTTGGGCATAAGAAAGCTAAAATACTTAGAGCAAAATGGGTAAAGGTGACTAAGAGAGAAGAATGCTGTGGGAAAGAAGATACCAGAACACAGCAGTAGCAGACTATGAGAACAAACCATATCAGGAGCAGGTGACTAAATCAAAAAAAGATACACATAAACACAGAGGAGATCACACAGTCAAGCACTACAATATATCCTATTCCAGGACCTGAAAATAGCACCAGGAATCCCTCTGTCCTCATTCATGTTTTTGTGCTATGAAGTCTCACAATCCCTTTGCAACAATTAGAACAGATGTTAACAACCTATTGATGCCAGCACTCGTGCCACCTGCAGGGGTGAAGACTTCTAAATGATTTTAAAATGTTCTCTGCTGTTAATGCAAGACCAGCCATTTCCATGGGTGTAATTCCTGAGTCATCAGGAACAAAGATTACCACCAAAAATACCTGTTTCAAGAAGGCTAAAACAACAGTTTCAATCAGCCAAACAGACAGGAAGAAGCCTAAACCAACATTAGTCCACATCTCTTGCATGCACATGTTCAAGACTTTCTTTACTCATCTGAACAAGCCCCTCCTGTCCATTCAAGGGACCCTGACTGAATTAGCACAGTGACAAAAAGACTGTCCATGAATGAGCAATAGGGCTCACTGCTGGCACTGAAAGATTTTAACTGCTGATGTTCCTGAGAAGAATTATTTCTAAGCGTCATAGCAAGAACTGATGTATAAGAACAGAAACATGTATGCTCTGTGTACACAGAATTTTCAGCAGTACTCAAAACTCAGGATGGGACAATAGCCTTCTCTGCTGTGGCTGAAACCTTTTCACTTTCTGCAAAGTTGCTAGAAGACAGCTTTGATCTCACCCATAAAGCTTGCACTGTTAAAACACTGGGGTTTGGTTTTTTTCTCAGCTTAGCTCAATTCTTCCTAACACTCACTTCAGTGGTGATTAACCTTCCACTTTCTCACCACAGACTTTGTTTCCACAAAACACCATATCTTGACTACCCCAAGTTCACAGAAATGTGGGAATGCTGTCCTGAAGTGGAACTAATGAATGACAGAACTATTGTGTCCTGGTGCTCTCCTCCACAGCCCCAGCCTCTCAGCACCATATGCTTGCACATTACAGATGCAAGCAAACCCACATGCAGATTTTACACAAAAACTTGCAAAACAGTTAAGGACAAATACAGAAAAAGAATGTAAAAAGATTGTGTTCCCAATTCCATATAGGAAAAACCCAACATATGATGGTCTGGCAAGAAAATGAGACATAGTCTATAATCATGAAATATGATTAACTACTAGTTTATGACTGGGAATATGTGAACAAGAGGTTCAAAGTGCTGAAGATCCCCTACTTTATGAGAGGCTACCCTGCCTCTTCAGGATGTTTTGGCAAAAAGCCATCTAGACATGCCAAGCTTCAAAAGTCCAGGAGGATTTGGAAACCCTCTTTCATAATCAAATATTAACATCAGCCTTCTGTAGGTTTACAACTGCTGTATTTTACACAGGACTTTGCACACCGTATCCTTCTTTTTCCTGGCTTCTTTTATGAGGAAAACAATGAACAGGTATAAAGCCAATGCAAGAAGAGGCAAGTACCTTAGATTTTTTGGTCCTCTTGTCGTCATCTTCATCTTCAGAGTGGTGGTGCTTTTTCTTCTTTTGCTTTTTAGCCAAGTGTGACTGACTTGTGTGAGATTCTTCTACATCCTCATCCAGCAAAAGGTCATACTTGGCACTGATGGTGTTGGTTAAGGACATATCTGTTTACCTAAAACCAGTAAGGAGCAGAACACAACAGCCCTGAAAGCAAACAAATCCTCATTTATCTGACAAGAGTTTACCAAGACTTGACACATATTTCAGTCAGAACACAGCTATACGCACTGAAAAAAACCAAAAAAGAGCTGTGCTAAAATGACTGAAGTCTGTCCTGTCAAACAGTACAGCCAGGCTGCATTCTCCTCTCTTTTCTACCTGTGGATATCTGAACAAGCTATGGTGTTTTCTCTCATGCTTACCACAAGCAAAGTATAATCTTAGAGAACGATTTAATTACTAGTTTGGTCTCATTTTGGATGCAGAAGGTCCCCTCTGAAACTACTTAAAACTCTGTTATGCCATGTCATTCCAGGGCTGTAGACTTGGAACATTATTCACCTGCACACAACATGGAAGGGAAACAGCGTATTTTGATTTGACTAAATCCATCAAAGCTACCAAGTGAAAACCACAAAATCCTTAATTCCATCTCAAACACCAGATGGTTACGTGAAGTAGCAGGGAAACATCCATTTGGCAGGCTTCAAAAATAAGGTTTTTCAAGGCTGTTTTCATAAACTCTATTTAATTCAAAAAGTACCTCTGACCAGAAAAGGATACTCTTGCTTTGGTTTTACCTTCTCTTTCAGAGCAAGTTTTGAAGGTTTGTCACGTTCCTTCTCATAGTCTTTGAAATCTTCCTTGGTGTACCGCCCACCTGTCCACAGAAAAATATATCCATTTCACTCTAACCACAAACACAACCAAGACCCACAACTACCATTAAGTTCTGAATATGATTTAGGGGCTCTTCATAACCATAGAAAGGTCCACAGCAAGGTATAGTTTAAGAAACAGTACTGACATTTGCATAACAGAGTAGAAGAGAGCAGGACAAATTGTGATGTTCTGTCCTTCTCTTGCTTGTAGATCCCATTAAAAAACATCCATCTTTCTCTTCATTCATGTCCAGCAGAGACAACACATGAAGAGGATCACAAAGCAGGATTCAGCAACTGGCTCAGTTCCATTTCTATTACAGGTCCTATATCACACTACTTAACATTCTGCTACCCTGAAATCTCACAGACTGTTCTCGTTATTAAGTGACTTTTTGCTCTGGTCTGCACTGAGAGAAACCTCTGGGACAGCTACAGTTTAAGAATTCAAATGGGAAACGATGGCAAAAAAAGTTCATGTCTAGATTTAACGAGGGACACGACAGATTTCAGTGTGCATTCACTCACTGAAGAATCAGCACAGACCAACAACCTGCGGCACCGTGCTGCCCTCTCACGGCCACGCTTAGAGCTGCAACACTGACGGGCTGGGCCAGAAACCACCAGCGAGGATGGAAGGTCATTTTTGGGGCAGGAACCATACAAGCACAAGATGACAATATGACAATATAGTGAGCTTTCCAATATTCTGGACAATTTAGACCTCAGATGAAGTTTCCCACGCAGGCAGTCAATACAGGATGCACTGCAGCACCTGGTACAGAGTCATCCCAGCTCTGAGCAGGACAGGTTCATGAACACCTCAGTGCTCCTGAGTAAACCCTGCCTGGAGAAACTGCCTGCCAGCAACTGAGGGCTGACTGCATTTTTAGAAGAACACACACAAGAATGTAACCAATGCAATGCACAGACACCTCTCCAAGTCCAGTGTTTTCCTCATGCCCCCAGTAACCAAATAACCACTGCATCTACCTCTTCCACTACCCTTTTCCCTCCAAAACATCCTCTAACACCTGAAACTGGGTTTTTGTTAAAATACAACCTGCCATGAAGTATGTTTGACCTACAGGAGGTGAAGAGCAGAAATTCTGGCCTGAATACTAACTTTTTCTTGTATACACCTGATTGTCATACAGTGAATAAAGAAACTAGAAATTAACAATGTATTGCCACATTATTTTGCTAATAAGTAATATAAAAAATAATCATGTTCAAAGTCTGAGATGAAAGAAACGTTTTAGTGGCAAAAAAACATTGGCTGAAAAGGTAATCCGTGGCAATGCAATGTTCATGTAACAGTAAGAAACCCTTCTACTTTTTCTTATGANGAGATGAAAGAAACGTTTTAGTGGCAAAAAAACATTGGCTGAAAAGGTAATCCGTGGCAATGCAATGTTCATGTAACAGTAAGAAACCCTTCTACTTTTTCTTATGAAAAGAGGTAACAACTGTGTTGCTCTGTTACAGTATCAGGGAAATTTACATGTCTGAAGATGAGATGATTTAAACTCCTAACTCTTTGTATAATGCTTAGTTTAGAAGTCACAGCTTATTAAGTTATGAGGACCAAAGAATTGCAAATGCACCTACCTTTTCCCTTCCATTTAATCTTTGCAACAGACTGGCTAAAATCCACATGTATCCGTCTGTCATCTATCAGCACGTTGTCCATTTTGAAGTAGGCTTTCTCACAGTCGTCTTCCTGATATTAACCAGGAAAATCTTGATTATTTCATAGGAATATTCACTGAAGAGCTCAAACACAAATTCAGCTGCTTAGTGGCATACATTTCTTTCTGAAATTGCCTAAAGCACCACAGTTCTTGCATTGTTCCATTTCAAAAGAAACAGTTAGGCTTTGCCTGAATATTAGCATTTCAAATCCCAATTTTTCAGATCATTTCAGTATTTTAAAAATTTGCCAATCCAGCTACATGGTTGGCACACATAAAACATTCAGAAAAAGAAAAAAAGAAAATAGGACAACTCATAAAAGCTCCATTTTAACTACCTAAGTAGGCTAAAGAGAAGTGAGAACACCTTTCCAGTGTTTTCCTCACAGATGAGAGATACCAGCACACACAAAGCCATGTACCACCAAGAGAACAATCACCATCAATCTCACAGTAAGAGCAGTGTGTTGACCCAGCAAGCATCATTTACAAGCCCAGGAGAGAACACTACTGCACATACAGATCTATCTTGTCCCATACACCATCCTCTCTTTATGCTGCATGCCCCTAGCATTCCCTTCTTTAACCCTTTGAAGTCTTAATGTGCTCTGGGGAAAAAAGGGCCTGATCCCCTCCCACTGGTTTCAAGACAGCCTAAAGTATATTTTTGTACTGCCTGCACAAACAGAGAAAGACTTAAATGCTTGCCTCATTTAGGACCTACAACTTTTATAACTAAGTTAGAGTTTCTCTCAGTAAGAAAAAATATTAGCTACTCCACTGTTTTTCCTTAATGGAAGTATACCAAAAAGAGGCTTTTACAAGGAGGATCTACATACAGTTTATATCTAAAATGCATACCTTTTCAAACTCAATGAAAGCATAACAAAGAGATTCACCAGTCTTCCAGTCTCGGATCACTTCACAACTGAAAAAATGATAGGAAATTAAAATGTCAAAGCTGTTGGAGCAAAAAATGGAGGGTAGGAAAGCACTGCTTAAAAGGAAGAATAAGAGTTCAAAAAATAACCCAAAAAACCCCAACCCACAAAACTGAAAACAGTTGAAGGTATTGTAACACTTGATTCTGAGACCCCTACTGCAAGAAAAAATGCATAAGATATTACTTTGAGCAATTACACTAAACTCACACATGGTTACCATGAAGTGTAGAACTAGAGATGAATTTCTAATTAGTGAAACAAAACATATTTTCCAACATTACTCTCTGTTTTTAATTTTTTGCATGTCACTAATGCAAGACAAGAAATTTCACATTCTGTTTTCTTGGTCATTCTAAGCACAGTTTAAACAAACATCCTGTGTCAAACTTTCTCTTCTTAGCAAGCACCTCTTCAGCAGCCCATCTTTTTATCAGAGAGGTCACTGGGCAAAAATAAGAAGCCTAGAAGTATTGACTAAGTGGAGCAAAATGGGAAGAAGACAGTATTGCATCAGTATTACCCAACTCTAATACTGGACAAGAATTCTGACTGCAGGATGCTGAAGGAGAGCAGACAGACAACAAGGGCAGGAAATGTGGCATTAAGGTGACAATAACATGAGACCTCCCCCACGTGTTGAGAGAAGTGATAAATCAAGATCCACAATCAAAAAGATGATCAAGACCAAAAGAAAAAAAGAAGAAAAAATAGGGAAAAAGAAAAAATGTAGAACATAAGGCTATTCAGACAAGCCATAGGAATTCTTTGCAGCAGAAGGCAGAATGTTTTGTGCAAGAACCCTCCTTCATGGATTATTCAGAGAACCTATCTGAAAGTGGAAGGATGATAGAAGAGTGACAACTCTGCCAGAGAAACAAAAACTCAAAAATCCTTAGGGCACAGAGAAATCACACTGGAGTTGTAAGAGTGGCACACAGTGCAAATTTCACCCACCCACAGAGCATAGTTCAGGATCTGGGAGCCTGCAGGCCTGTGTGCCAGTGCTGCACAATCTTCTAGAAACTCCAAGCAGAACAGAGTTAGCATCCATCTAAATACACAGGGCCTACTCCAGACCACCTCAATAAACTTAAATAAAGTGCTCTAAGAGAGTCAATATGCTCATGTGTGGTAATGATGATGATGATGATCCATTCCATGCAGTCTTTTGAAATCTCTCTGCAAATAAACTCTAATAAACTCCTGTACCAAAGGCTTTTGGGGCAAGTAATCAGCAAGGGCATAAGGAACATCCTTGCATCAATAAACATGCAAAGGACCAGGTAAGAGTAAACTGATTCAAAGTTTTCTGATGGTACTAAATTGTGCTGATGACACAAAATTGTTCAAGGTACCAACAATAAAGACTGAAGAAATTGCAGAAAGTCCTTACAAGACCAACAAGACAGGAAATGACCTTCATATGGCACAGATAAATACAAGATAAACATGGGTGGAACCTTTACTGTATATTGTAAAAAAATCCCCTGAAAACAAAACAAAACAAAAAAACCCAAATGAAAAAAAAAAACAGCTTTAGCATTCACTAGAAAAGGAGTTGAGAGTAATACAAAGAACAAAACTGTTCCACTATAAATCTGTCGTTTCTTCAAAACCATGTGCAGTTCTGGTTCTCTCATCTTGAGATGAAAATAAAAGAACAGGAGAAGGTCAAGAAATGCTAAACCAGGCAAGGAAGTATCTACTACAAAGAAGCATGAATATGTAGGCTAGGGCTCTTAGCAAGGAAAAAAAATAACTTTGGGGTGTAGGATAGAGGAATGTAGGAAAGCAGATTTCATTGCCCATCATGTCTTTTGATAGCAGTACTAGCAGGAATCAGCTGAAACCACTAGAAGCCAAAGCCAAAACTGAGAAGGGCAGCAGGAATGAGGAACACCTTACAAGGAATATATCACATACCACAGATGTTTGGTGCTTTATCCCAAACCACACATATTCCCATAGGAAAGAAAACCATAGATACTGTATCCAGCTCATTGAGCATCTGATATAAAAACTGCTGAAAGGAGTGAGAGGACAGGGGGCAGGAAGGAGTGTCATTTGCTCTCTTGGCTCCTACACTTCCCTAGGCTTTCCCCTAAAACCACTCTTGGGGACAGGATACTCATCTAGCTAGATATGCCTTTGCATCCCCATTGTTGTGGTCTCTATCCAAACAGAGCACAGATCTCCAGAGACACCAGACTACTCCTTAACAGCCAAACCTAAACACTTGGGAGGAATCAAGTTGAGTTTCACCAAAGAAGGTTTTCTCTTTTATTTTACCATAATTACCTTTTAATGGGACCAAATCGTGAAAATATTATCTCCAGGTCTTCACCTGTGGTCACAGGATTCAGTTTACAAACAAACAGCACATTCTCTGGTGGCTTGATGTCTGCATCTGGTAAGTCTCCCACCTGGCATACAGAAAAAAGACATTAATCACTTCTGCCTAAAGCTCTCTACAGGCAGCACAGCACACTGGGAACACATCTTCTGCATGATCTCATATTCCTATCACAAAATGAAAAATTAATAAAATATATTTTCTACATGGTGTCACAAAAGTGTTTCCTAGAGCACCTAAAATTTATTACTTATTTGCAATTCCACTGCTGAACTTCATGAAAGTTCACAAATATATTCTAGTTTGCTTTTCCTGTTCTTAACATAACAAACAGTTCTAAAAGGTGGACATGTACCCTCTTTGTCCCTACAAATCTTCTGTACCATTGTGGCCACATCTGGCTTGACCACGGAATTCGTCTCTGCTGCAAACTATTCACCCTATATTTGAATTTGGTAGTTGGAAAGACATGAGATGGATTCACTCATCCTTCAATGGTTTGTATGCATTTTTAAATTTTCTTAAAATAAAAAAAAAAAAAAAGGACTTCAAAGCCTATTCATAATTTTTGTCACTATGGAGTTCACCACTGTATGCACTGGGAGGAGTTTGTCACAAATTAGCTCAGCTCTCTCCCACACATCACACATGCTAAACCTTTGCCAAGATGCAGGTATTCAGCAGCATATTATGTATGTTACATTTTTTAACTGGATGCATTTCTAGCAGGTTTTTAGAAAGCCTCCACTGACCCACTCTGACAAGCATCACCAGCTTTATCAGAAAACCACAACATCAGTGCTCATGTTCAATCCTTTCAGTGTACAACAGATACATAACAGCAGATGCTGAAACATGACATCATCACCAGATAAGTAATTTCAAGATAAGCAGTACACATCCTCCTAGACTTAGTAACATGCACACACATTGGAATAAGATCTAAAAAGTAAACACAGAAAGATGTTCACCATTTCCAGAAGAATGGCACGAGTTTTTGCTTCTTTTTCTGCCTGAACTTCTTCTATTTCATCTGTAGACCGTCCTTTCATGTCATCAATTTCTTCATCTGCTCCTATTCTGCCACTCTGAAAAATAAAGGAAAAGGCTATTTATTACCAAGCCATGGCCAAAAATTCTTTCTCACTTTCCAACTATTACTTGGATGACCTCTCCCCTCACCCTTCAAGACATGAAAAAAGCTTAAGCACTGTATGTCTGCAGAACTGGGCTTTCATTCTGTTCTTTCCACTCAGATTAGGAAAAAAAAAGAAAAAAAGAGAATATGTTATCCTCATATTTCAGGCACTGTGAACTATTTCTGAACTTTCTTCACCATATTCAGTGAGGTATTCTGAATTCTTCTATATATACCCACCTAATACTCAACATCTCACCACAAGCATCAACTCATTTTTAATCCAGGTAGCTCCTGCCACAAACGAAGGTAAGGAACACAGCAAATATCTGTTGTGTCTAGCAAGACATTAAATAGAACATTTTATTTTCATTTTATACACTGGAACCTAGGCAGGACTTGAGGTTTAACTTTTTCTCCTCACCAGCATCTCTAGAATGCTGCCTTTTCATAGACATTTCTACACTAAAAGGGATATCTTCAAACAGGCTATGAGGGAAGGAAACTCAGTACAAGTCTCCACATCTCTATGCTGCTGGCATAGAGCTATTAAAAACCCTATTCTTAACATATCTGAAGGTACATCAGAGACTAAGGACAGTGCACAAATACTTAAACCCCTAATTTCAATCTTGTAATCATATCTGTTAAGCTTAAAATAAATATTCTCTCTAGTTAATTAATTCATCACTTGAAACAACTGCTTCCATACAAGGAAATAATCTCACACACAACTTCTGTAACTGCATAATATGAGTAAATTATTAATAATTGCAATTATTTTTTAGAAAATGTCTTCTGTTTGAACAAATAGCCCATAATAGTATGTGTGCCTGCATATATAATTCAAAGAATGACCAAGATTACTTCCACTGAAACACAGCCAATTCATATTTAAAAGGAAAACAGCAGTAACCATTTTAATACTAGCAAATGTTAGTTATATTCTGTCTTCTATCAGAGTATACAGAAAACAAGTAATACCTGTGTTGAATACTGTGAATGTTCTGCTTATCTGCTCTGTAAATAGAAACTTAAAATACAGCTTTCAAACATAATTCCACCAGAGCCACAGAGGAGAGTACCCAAGTCATGCTTGAAAGGTTAAGCAGCTGTATTTGACTAAACACAGCAGCAGCTCCAAATAACTGACAAGCATTTGACATATCAGAGCCCAAGCTGGCACAATTGAAGAACACCTCCTGTGTGAAAAAATGTGTAGTTCTTTCAGGACATAGATTTGAGAGACAAAATCTTAAATACTGATTTCTTATTTTGGCCAAATCTCTGCTGGACTCTAATTGAGATAAACTTCTTTAATTATTTCTTCCAACTTTTCCCTGCTGTGAACACTCACGTCGAGCTGCTCCTTTGTAGGTTCTGGGGAGCGATCAGGAACACACAAGCCCGGTGGATCATCAAAGGGATCATCTAAAATCACTGTGTGATTTATCCTTAGAGAAGACAAAATCAAGATCAGCACTGGTTACATGCAAGTAAAACTTGGCTTACCCAACTAACAGCAAACCAGCCCCACCAACTCTCAGTTGTATCCCAAACAGCCAAATATTCTGTGTGCTTGTAAATTCTAGCACTGATGATTTTTTTAAGGGCAACACAGCTGAATATTTTTGTACATCCTTGTTTAATTAGTACTTGTTTATTTTACCAGTAATATTGGAAAAAAATTATTTAAAATAGTACATAATATATTTAAGATATTATTAAAGGTCACCTGACATCATGATATTCATCTAGTTCCCAAAAAGAAGTACATTCAATTATAATATATTCCTTCAAAAAGTAAAGTTAAAATCACACCTGATATCTTGATATGGGATAAAATCCTTATCCACAAAGGTTTCATTGATTGTCTTCAATACATCCATGCCTTCTGTCACTTCTCCAAACACTGTATGTACACCATCAAGGTAATCCAGGTTTTCCCCTGTGGTAATAAGGAACTACAAAAGAAGATACAAAACTAGGAACAGTAAATAGAAAAATTCACGTTGTGGTTTTACATTAACACACTCTCACTGAATTCAGTGGGGGAAAAAACCTCTTCCCAACTTTTGCAGAAGATTGGTCTCCTTCCATGAGCTCTGAGAACATGGTGAGCCAACACACAGCTCACAGCCACTGCCTGAGGACATCTCCCTCTGCACGAGCCTGCAGGTGCAGCCCACTGGACCCTCTGTGAATTGGTCTGAATTGGTAATTGGGCACAAAGCCAGATGGGCAGAGGAAGAGCAGAGAGCTCTCTGCTGGGGATGTCTGCTGAGCAAGACCAGCAAAGGTTGTGGCTGGCAGCACAGCTGATGAAAGGGAGAGGACAGAAAGAGCAAGGCTACCCCTTGTGAGCTGAGCTCAGACCACCTGTTCACCCAGCAGCATTCTGCAGGTACTTTTTCATAGATTTGGCAAAACCTCCCACAGTAGTACCTTTACCTAATTCTATCCAGACTTTCTTCCCACAGACCCTTGTCTTCTCAAAAACAGGATGCACAGGATGCAGCAGCACTGAGACAAGAACTGACTTAGATCACACATTGACTTAGTACACACTGACTTAGATCAACTCAAACTGGCACTGGAAAGTATCCTATGACAAATGAGATATTTCACCTTAAGGCAAAACTGAAAGTATGAAAATTTAACTGAGAATTTAGTAAGAATCTAGAGGGCATTTGGTAATGAGAGAGGGAGGAAGAGGCAGATGTGCACAAGTAACAGAACACAACCCTTGCACCAAGCTCTACAGTCTGACTGGTAACATCCCACTCCTCACTCTCTCTACAACACACTTACCACTGGTTAGTATTTGGTACAGCTGACACTAAGCTACACTGTACTTGTAAGGCAACTCCATCTCATTCCTTACTGGAATTTTTCTTCCCCAAGGAAGAAGCTGCAGTAATGTTCCTGGGAACAGCATTCATTCCCACATGCCTGCATATACACTAGCAGACTGCACCTTAGATATAAATACAAATGTCATCTCTTCTTCCTAAATCCTCCAGCCATGCAACTTTATATACAATGCAAAATTATCTGCATATATTACAAGCTCTAGCTGGAATAAAACCCTACCTTTTTTTAAGCTGTTCCTTGATCACTAAAAATCCCTCTTTTTAAAAATTAAAATATATGGATATTACAAGAGAGGCATTTTAATTCATAGAAGTGACAATGCACCTAAAATAATAGTAATTTAGAAATAATAGTGTTCTGTGAGCTTTAAATATTAAAAAAAAACCCTTACAAAATAAGTAAAAATAATTACCTACAGCAAAAACTTAGTGTGCCTGAACAGCAAAGGGAACAAGACCACTTTCAAAAACTGTTTTATACCAGCACTGGGGTAAAGTTACATTATTAATGCACACTTCCATGTAACCAAACAGGAGAGACTGTGATCTGATTCCAGTTTCCAAACTAACACGAAGTCATAACCAGAAAACATCAACATTATTTCAAAACCCAGTTTTCTTAATTTTCACTTCCATTTAACTACAGATTTTTTTCCTTACCACTTTATACATTAGCAAAATCACATCAAGGTATTAACATAGAGGAATAAATACAGGAAAAAAATACAGGACAGAGTACTAGCAAGTAAAATTAACCTAGGACAGGATTTGAATCTAAGCATTTTAATTCCTCTATCTGTAACCAATTACCCATTGGCACCTGGAATGCTATGCAAAATATTTAGCTATGGTGGGGTTTTTAACGTGGTTTTTGACTGTATTACAAGATAATGCTATTGACATGACAGTGTCATTGCTCTGTAGCTTTTATAAACTCAAGGAACTTTTATTTTAGTTACTTAGCCAAGTACCAACACCATATGCTGACCTGTGATCCATGCTGATCACTGCCATTGTTCACCATCGACACAGTTCCCTTCTTCTTGTGCTTGATTCTCGGCACCTTCTCTGCCTCAAAAAATCTGGCTTGATCACCATAGAGCTGACTAAAAAACAAACATACATAACAATCATGTTACAAGAGAAAGGAATTTTTAAAAGTGAGCTAATAAAACATTGTGAAACCACGAATGACATCTCAAAAAATTTTTACACTGGCCTTCAAATAAACCTAAAATTTACATTGCACCCATGCACATATTTATGGACCTGTACACTTATACAGTTTATACTACAGGGAACAACAAATTTCTCTCTGGACATTTCACAGAGGCTTTTTTGGGGGTGAGAGGGGTATATTTATATGTTTTTAAATATAGAATATTTTTTCTGAGGCATGAAGGAACTACATATTTTAAGTGGGTTCTGCAAAAATAAGTTATTCCACACTGTAAAAATGCAATTATTTGCATAAAAAGTTTTATCTCCTAAGATAAACAGAAAACCAATACATCTATGTGCAAAATCAATTCATCATACAGACAGGACGACATGCAGTAATCTGGGATATACAGGATACAGCAAATTGTTGCATTCTGTTTTAATTTTTTAAGTCTAACCCTGCTACCACTTGTTTTGTCTCATTCCATATTTGCCAGCTATTGAACAGAGAAATGTATGTACAACTTGTTATTTCTAACTTCACTTCTAAGGTCAGAGACAGAACAATGTCCAGGAAAAAAACACTGAATAGCCAAAGGCAGCACAGAAATTAAAAAGGTATCTAAATATGAAAACCAAAAAAGCTTATGCATCAACATTGTTATTTCCCACCAGTAATTCTGCCCCAAGAGAGCTGAAGAGAATCTACCTGGAACTCTTACTCCTTTACACAAATTCTCTTTTTAGATACAGATATATATAGATATAGATACATATAGACATATGTATAATTTTTATCCACAAATACTTACCAAAATATGGATTCCCCTCCACGGCCAGTTCCCATGGGGTCACCAGTTTGTATAATAAAATCCCTCTGTCACAAAGGAGAATACGTAAGATATTGCTTTCATGCTTGTGATTTTAAACCAACCAAAAAACAAGGAATTGAGAATACTCACCTGTACATTATAAATAAGACAATAGTTGTAGTACTTGACTTTGCAGAGCTTCAGGAAATTCAGACAAGCTGTAAGAAATCATATCAATATTTGCAAAGGGAACTCCAGATACAATAATAGATAATAGAGGTAGAGTTTAACGTGCACAGAAATGGTTTTGGAGCATGTCCAGACTTATCAAGGTACAACTTATAAATGCGGAGAGAAATGGTTAAAAGAGACATTTCCTCCCTTCCCACGTATCATCTCTAGCGAGTCAAAGACCCTAAAACCGGCTAGTTACACAGAAACACGCTTCCGCCCCTCCCTCCCGCCCCGTTTCTTTCCGAGCCCCTGAGAAAGAAGCTCCCGCAGCCCTNGGCGGGACCCCTCTGTCCCGGCGGCCCCGAGAGCGCGGCGGGCGGAAAACGTGGAAAGCGTCAAAATTACGGCCGGATGTTCTTCGGTATGTAAGATCTTTGTATACTTTGAGGCGGAATCCATTCGGTTGGAACGCAGCTCCCTCTGAGATGGAGTGCAGCCTGAGAGCTGACTGGCACACCTTGAACACCTCCGAGGGTGGCGAACCCGCCGTCTCCATGGGCAGTCCTTGGCTCAGCCCGTGCCCTTGTATGCTGCTGAGTGAAGCTGAACTGTTGTGCCCAAGCACAAGAAGCTGGGCTTACAATTATGAAAACCTGACAGACCAAGGGTCTAGCACTGAGAGATGTAATTCCCCCATCTTCGTCACATAGCTGGTGACCATGAAGCATCTAGCTCCCCGCTGACTGTAAAATCCGTGAGGAGCAGGCTTCAGCTAAGGACTGGAATATGCAGAGTTATTTGAAAAGGAAGATATTTGGGTGCATTCAATCTGTTCAGCTATGGAGGTGCATGGAAGCAATGAGATCAAGTTAATTATGGTTCACTAGATAGAGCTTCCCCAGCTTTACTTAGTGCCCTTCTAGGTTGCTGTAAGGCCCCAAAAACTTGCTCAAGGAGCACAGGCTGAGGAGTCCCTCAGCCTCTTGTGCCACATGCTGGGAAGAGCCACACATTACAAGAACGGGGCACTGCCAGCTTGCAGCTGAAATGGCACCTCAGGTGCTCTGGTGCCCAGGTGGTGGAAGAACCCTGGCAGGAGAGGTGTGGGAGGATGTGCAGACACACTGAGCTGTGCAGGGCACCTCACATCCAGCACAGCTGATGCACTCCAGTGCCTGCTCCACAGCACGCTGCCAGGGCAGTCACTCGTAGGAAACACTACAAACCCGTATTTTTCTGAGGCATGTGAAGACTTTGGCTGGTGCCTTGCAGGCCCACAAACACGTCTGTGTGGTGTTCTTTGTTCTGGTGCTGCGTATGGTCATAGCTTACTATCCCAGGCTGTACAGGGGGGTACAGGGGTGCTTGCCTTTTCCTATTCTTCAAGTTTCCCCTTGGAGGCTATGCATTGTTTCCAAACAGGAATTGTCACAAGCTGAAGGAGGACACTTCTTTTCAAAATCTGTGCAGTTTATCATATTTACATGTCACAGCTCAGCATATGAAACAGAAAAATAAACAGTGTATTATGAGCAAGTGCTTGATATGCTAGCGGTCCAGGACCCACTGAAATTTGATTTTTTCTCCCTAGATATTTAAAGAAAGCTGTGGTGCAGGCAAAAGAAATTAATATGAAGTCTAACATCTACTAATAGTCACATTCCCAAATCAGTGTGGGAAAGCCAGATAGAGTGTTGATATTGAAACCTTCCCTCCCATCTCCAAGCTGTCAGCAGGTAAGGAACACAACATTCAAGTTTGCAGCCTCCTTGCCAGCAGAGCACAGCAGACAGGCTGTCACCCAGGTTCCTGGAGGGCTGGGCTGGGCTGGGCTGGGCCACAGCAGGGAATAATGGGATGGGCTGGGATGGGCAGGGCCAGCACAGGTGTGCCAGGGTGGAGGGTTCATCGCTCACCTTGGCCACAGGGTTTGTTTTTACCCCCACTCCTGAGCACTGCCTGGCAATGCAAGGGAAACAAGGAAAACAGTTCTCCGGAAAGGCCACTTCCCTTCCAGAGCCACTGAGGCCCTGGCCAGAGGACGAGGACCTCTGAAGGGGCAGTGAGGCACTGTGCCAGGCTGTGCAATGGGGAGGGCTCAGCAGAGCCTCCAGGGCTCCCTCAGGAAAGGTGGGATGCACGCTCCGTGAGCCACAGGCCGAGCTGCCCTCCCTGGCCCCGGGGTCCCGTCCCAGCCACTGCAGCGCTGCAGAGCCCAAAGGGACAGAAAGGTAGAGGGAGCCAAGGGCTGGCTCCACGGCACCGGCCACAGACCCACATCAGTCTGACTCCCTCAGAGAGCGGCCCATACAGGGACTGAAGCCGCCTGGTGCCGGGGCCCTGCCCTTCATGGGCCGTGGGCATCGGGGCACAGCCGGCCAGGCTGGGGGCAGTGTGGCCGTGAGGGCACGGCCTGGGGCTGCAGGCAGCGCCTCGGGCAGCTGAGGGCACCCGGAGCCACCGGGGCAGCTGTTGCACTGCCCGTGTCCAGCAGCCCCTGGAAGGCTCTGGAAGGCTCTCTGCACCTCTGGCAGTTGCCTCAGCAGTTGCTGCTGCACTTGAAGGCTGCGCTTGCAGCCCGGTGCCTGTGCTCTGGCTGCAATGGTAACTAAACCTCTTCCCCTCGTTCCATTCCCCCAGCCACTCTGGCTGTACCACTGAGGCTGTGGAGCCTGAGGAGGTGTTCTGGCTGTACATGGCCCCGTGGGCACCACTGTGGGGGCACCACTGTGGGGAAACTGAGGGTGTTACACAGCAGGGCCTGGTGCCAGCGGGAAGTCCATGGAGAAAGCCTTGCTGGCTCAGCAGGGTCCTGTGCCTCCCTTCCTTTCCATCCAGGAAACTGCCACCATGTGCAGGGCCTCTACTCAAATTATTGCTGGGCCTTTGCTTTTGGCCACCATCAGAGGCAGGGACTGGGCTAGAAGGACCCCTTGCATGTGCAGGACACAATTTTATCAAAAATAAGGAAACTTGAAATATAAATTTTAGTAATTTTTGTGAGTTCTCTTAAGACTCTCTGCTGTCTTCATCTCTGGTGAAGATAGGGCAAATGATGAGCCACAGTCATAAAAATGGGATTGTGAGACCACTTCAGATGGAAAAGATTTATATCTATGAAATCTAAGTAATAGAGAAATCTGTGCTGCTCAGCTCCTAAGCATAAGATTCTGCTTTCTGGTCTGCAAGTTTTAGGGTGGAAGAAGAAAGAAGGATTTCTTGCAGATTTT
>VZRX01021658.1:0-17084 GCA_013398075.1 Notiomystis cincta | reverse complement strand
TTTTTTTTTTTTTTGTGTGTGTTTGTGTGTGTGTGTGTGTGTGTGTGTGTGTAAATAAGGACATTTTAAGGCATGTAAATATAGTCATTCTTTTCTCAGTTTTATTTGGAATCTTGAGACCCAAGAGACACAAGGGGTAAGCTCTTAAGGACTGACAAAATGACACAACCAAGGTCACTACTGTACATTAAGATGTGCACTACATTAATCATCAGAGTTGGAGATGATACCAGATGAGCCTCATCACTACATCAATCAGTTCAGAGTTTTCACAGTTGAGCTATGACTTCTAAAAATCAGAGACTTTCTCTTCTGCAGTGATATTTGCCTTATTTTCAGCTGGCTTCACAATTAACCAGGATTTCTCAATCTCAAAAATAGAAACCTTTTTTCTTACTTTTTTTTTTCTTTAATTATAGTTTAATTGCTGTGTCCTTAGGTTTTTGAGACTTTCCATTTTTTAAGATGGTAAGAGACTTTCTAGGTCAGAAGACCAGTCCTAGCTTTATCACACTGCAGTGCTGGATGTAGTAAAAACCCCTAAAACCAGATGTGAAAAAGCAGAACAAACCCCCCCCCACACTCAACAGATAAAGCAAAGGAAAACAAATTATTTAGAGTCTGCTTCTACAAAAGGCCTCTTTCCTCCTATATGTACAATTAATTATTCAAATAACTTGCTGACAATTTATGTAATTATTTCCTAATGATTCTTTATTAGAGTCCTGGAACTGGGGGATTAAATCTCAATGTATGCATCATAAATGCAGAAGATACTGCCTAGATGAGAACAAAATGTCATTTTATTTTTCAGTTTATTCCTTTTTACTAGATAAAAGGACTCAGAAAATTTAGTTTTCATGGTCCTAAACAAAGGCTCACTGAACTTGTCTTTATTACGTTTCTATTTGTAAGTTAAGTAGTAGAACCTCTTCAATTATGAGGGTGAAACTCCCTGTGTTTTTTAATATTTAGGAAGGCTAAAAGACACCTTAGAATTGTGTAATTGACATGTAAATAACGTGAGTATGTTTCCTTTCTACAAAATCAAGTCTGTAGTGCTAAAATGAGTAGGTTATTCCTAGGGGAATATAACCACTGGAGAAGCAGCAGTTATTTCAAAATTAATTTGTTCATTTCTCTCAGGATACAAATTTAAATTTCATGTTTCTTTTTCCTGTGAATTCAACTATGTGCTTGTGATTGTTTAGCATTTTAAAATTTCACTGGTGCTTAGAAGATTTTAATATGTATCAGATAAACATCTGAACTTGCTTTTTTGGATTTTTTTACATCTTTATTAAAAGCCATGACCAAGCTACTGGGTCTGATTCTGCTACAGCAGAAGAGTGTAGGCTGGGGTTGAATGCTGAAGTCAAAGCATTCTGCAAGCAAAGTACAAACCAATTGTAAATGTCTTTGGTTAAGACCATTTTTATTAAAAATGTGCATTGATTTCAATGGTGTTGTGTCTAAGAAGATTGTATCTTCTTACATGAGGGAGTGCTACATCTAAACAAAATAGATCCTGTCCATACAGCAGCTTGCAGTATTGGGTAAATTCCTGTGGAAGCAAGAAGAAACTCACTGCCAACTTAAGACTGGAAGCATCTCACAGCAAATTACTATTGCAGAAGATTTCTATTGGCTAGATGAGCTGTAGTTCATATTTAAATGACAAATATATTTCTTTCTATCAATTTTCTTTGAGGTAATGAAGAAAAATCTCTGTGTGCATTTACAAACATGTAATCACATTTCCATTTCTGTCCACTTTTACTGTAAGCATGTCAGGCTGCACAAGTGAAGCCCTTCAGGAAAGAGGTGAAAATAGATGAGACCTGCTGAAACTCCTTTTGCATTCTCTTTCCTCCAGCAGCCTTCCCAACGTGTACAGCTGCCCTGTAGAACAAAAGCTCATCTGCCTAAGCTGAGTCCATCAAGTCAAGCCACAACGCTCCTTAGGAGGTGGATACCAGGGCTACATCTGCTCTGGTGGGAGAGGATCAGCAGATGAGCAGCGAGGAAGATTTCAACATGCTAGAAAACAGTGGCATGACCTCTGCTGGCAGAGGAAAGTTCCCAACAGATTTTAAGGCTCAGAGTAAGGAAACCTCAGCTGCAAAGCGCTCCCTGCAAAGAGGTTTCTCACTAATTCATGCTAACCAAGAAGACAAAGTACCCATTTCTGAAATCTCTCATCCTCTTAAAGTTACTGAAGAACCTCAGGCACACATTTTACAACCTGATCTAGAGATACCACGTCAAGCCAAAGTCACATCAATACCACTATCTTTCTTCCCATCTAAACTACAGCAACTACTGTTAGCTGCAGCAAGAAGGGTCTCTGAAGGAAGGCAAGCTTCAAAAACACAATCTGTAACTTACATATGGCCAGTAATAAAGATGCAAGAGAGTTCCAGATCCTTCTGGCACTATTTTTCAAAGTTTTTAATATCAAGCAGCACCAGCTTAACAAGACACTGTTTCAGCCCTGATGAAACTGAAGATGAGAAATGTTCCCAAATAACCCCACAGAAAGAGTTTGCACAAAAAGAGCCAGATGGAGAGACAGCAAGATTCTATCCTCTTATTGTAAAGTCATCTAACAGTGCTGTTTCAGAAATTTTGGAGTCACTCAGCAATACCAAGAATGAGGATTATAAGCATATGTTAACACTTTCATCTATTACTCCTATTGGAGAGGAACTGGAAATTCCTCTCTTTAAGGGAAATGCTTTGATGATCTATAATGGTCAAGTCTACCTTCTGAATGTAATGAGGCATGAAGATCTGGCAGCAGAAATGAAACTAGCTGGCCACTGTATGTTGTTCATGAAGACCATCGTTTGGCTCATTACGTGTCGCTCTGTCCGTAACCTAACGTTCCAAGTTTCACAGCCACTGCTCTTCAGAGAGGATGCTGTGAAACACAACATAAAATGTCTTACAACCTATGCTCTCCCCTCACCCCAAGAGAAAACATCAAATGAAACACATTTCTCTTCACACAAGATGACTACAATGTGTCAGCCTGAGAACCGCTCCCCTCTTGCTGGGAAAAGGCAGCAGGTTGTAAGCCACTACTTGATGAGGCTACTTGATGATGAGGTGAGTGCCTGTGTGTAGACAGTAAATTACATATAGCTGAATGCAAAAGGCACTATTCAGAATATTGGTAACAGGGCAAGGGCTGTGAAAGATGAGTGACCTGTTTTTTTCAGTTTTTGTGGGGAAGCTAAACAGAAATCCAGCAGATACAATCACTGTAGAGGAAATCAAATTAAGGCTTGCAGGCCTATAAGACTTTACTGGGTTTTAAAAAAATATAATTACATAATGCTGAGAAAAAAATACATCTTGAGATATACCAAGATTTTTCTAGTATTTGAACAGGACAAAAGCATTGCAGTCCATTGCTATTTAGAGAAGAGTAGAGCAAAATTTAATATAATGGCAAGATATTTCCCAAGGGAGAACGTTGGGTTTCTGAAAACAGGTGATGAGTGCCATCATGATAATTTTTTAAAGTAAGAATGGAAAAATAGAGAAGGGCTGGCCTGAATTAAATTCTTCTTGCAAAGCCACATCCCCAAGGTTTGTGAGACTGTAGAAAAATAGCTGTGAAAATAAACTGGGATGGGAGGAAAACAAGTCAACACTCACTTCTGGATAGTCAAGTTCTACTCTTTCCCATTTCAGTTCCTCGACAAGACTGCATTCCCATCCAAAGAAGGCTTGCAAAAAAGAAATTATGAAGAAGCATGTCAGGTTAAAGACAAGGAAATAAGAAAGAAATTTGGTCTTGTTAAAGGTGTAAGAGTTGTTCTCAAAAGGCTAAGTGCCTCTGACCTTAGAAAGTTGACTGGCAAAGCTTCTGCACTTAAAAAGAAAGGTAAGCATTAGGGCAGAGAACTGAGGGAAATGCCACACACACTCACCTCTCTGTATACAAATATGGAGTATACTTCATCTTGAAGTATTTATTACACAGCATTAGTATAATTTTCAAAATTTTTGAGCATTTAACCCCATAACAGAAAACATTTTCTGTGAGAGAACCTCACCACAGCTACTTCTGAAATGTCAGGAGCTGGCGCTTCCTCCACTGCCGCCACTGCTTCCAATTTCTGTCTCTGCCTTCTCTTTGGTACTCACACAACTACAACTGAAAGGAGAAAAAGTGCCTGCTGGCCTCTTACTGATAGCAGTGGTTGCAGTGTGTCTGTGCCAGTTTGTGTCGTGTAGGCAGAAAGAGGAAGCTCTTCATACCTGCGCTGGGCTCTTTCTGGTTTGAGCACTGCTGTTCATTTCAAGTTAGGGTGCCAGAAGCACAAGCCACATGTTTATCGTCTTTGACCTGCTTTTGAGAAACTCTTGCCCTATGGCTTTGCTCAGAAGTATTATTGGGCAGTTTTGCCTGGTATCATCAGAGCCTCTGGGAATGGGTGTTTGCTTTCTCTACTCTCAGTTCAGATTCACCTCTTGTGTCAATTTTGTATTTTTCTACAACAAAGCTTTTAAGAATTTTTCAGCAGGTAGATTTGGCATGAATTTCCACAATCCTGCATCATTTCAGTATACCTTTGTTCAAGTTGTTACTCTGCAGAGAAATCAGCATTTCTCATCGATCTGTTTATTATCTCATATTCAACACTAAACTTCCATTTCTGTCAACTGGATTTTAAGCCATCATCACCCACTCTTTCCAAGATCTTTGAGAATGGTCTATTTTTGTTATCTCTAAATGGCAACATCACCAGTGTACCCTCAGCATTCACGAAAGTATCTTCTTGTGAAATATTTTGAGGTCAGGTAGAGCAAAACTCTCCAAAGAATATATTAAAAAAACATAGGTACAACTCCTAGATTAGGAATTGTTTTTTTTTCCTTTGTGCCAGTACTCAACTGAAAATAAGAAAATTAGTATTGACTGTCATATTTTCCTACAATTTCCTTCTCAGGAAATATGCCAAGGCAGACTGTTAGGATAATCAAATTTGTATGGTGTTTCTCCATCTATACATGTTATAATTTCTTAACAGGTGTTCCAGAAATCAAATAGGATCAAATACCTAGCAAAATATTTAATGTTTTGCTGTTTTATACAAATGCTTCCACTTGCTGGACTTCTGCTGAGAAGTTTCTGTTACACCAGTATTGTTAGTAGTTCTCATTAACCTGAAGTGTTACTGTGACTGCTTTTCAATATTTTTTGCTGCCAGGTCTTTTCCTTTGCAGATTAAATGCATTTTGTTACATTTTGTCATTCCACACAGACTGTGTTCTTTGTGTGTAGAGTCATTGAAGTAATAAAATGATGCTACACCTGTAAATTGTTGCTCCTCATTCCTGTATTGCTCTGGTTTCTTTCATGAAAGTTAAATTCATGTAGAGGTTGTGACAGTGGGATCAACCTACATTTGTTGAGTCTTGATGGAGGACCTTTCAAATCCAAGTGCTCCTGGCTATAGGGGACACCTGTACAAAATGTTTTGTTTTATATGCAAGACATGATTTACAAGACGAATAATATCTATTATCAAAGGAACTGGAATATCTAGGAAAAAAAGCATCGTATTCCAACACTGAATGAAATGGAAGAATAATTGGTAATACATCTACTATTCAATACATAAACAACAGTTAGTATTCAAAGAGCAAAGAGGTTGCTGGAGCAACAGAAGAATGATAAATAGGTTGTGTCCAGAGGGCAAGAGAATGACAGATCCTAGAAGATTGTGGAACCCGGAGATAGGGGAGTAAGAGTTACAAGGTATTGTGAACAGCACATACAAATGCTGATTTGGAAATTACAATGAAACACAAACCCAATTTTGGTATTCAGTATGATTATTAATTTTAGTGGATGGTAGGGTGCTTCATCAAAGTCCTTCAGCTCAATCCCATTACCCAAATTCATGGGAGCTGATTGTTGGGAGCTCTAACAAGCATCCTGGGGGAAGAATCCTTCATTTTCAATCACATGATGATAAAGTTGCTGAACTTACCAAACATTGCAGCTTCTGAGTTCCCTGTTATGGCCAGGGACCAAGCTGCTTCTCCCTTCTCCAGTTCCTCCTGCGCTGCTGTGTGGAAGGCCTCTGTCCTTTCCTACAGGAGCCACCATCCTCATCACTTTGCAGGAGCCTCCTCCTCTAAGAATGACTGGTATAAATGTGGGAGAAAACAAGTGGAAAATCTTTTGCCTGTTACACGTAACATGAGAAGGAAAGACCTAACCTTTGCTTCTGGCTTACATATTTTATAGATTTATATCTACAGACTTGTTGATTTAAAATCTATCTAGACATTGACAGAGTAAATTCCCTTCCAACTACAGTGATCAGATTATTTCTTTCTGGAACTATATATAACACCATGTGTGTTATATATAAAGCCTAGTCTGATTTACCCAGTTATTTAGAGAGAAACAGTGTTAGGAAACACTTTAAATGTAGGTAATTCCCTTCTGTGCTTCTCATTAGATCAATCATTATAATCTGCTATCTTTATATATTTCCTTTGTGTACTGAAACTCCACAAATCAAGAAGCCCAAGTGTCCTGAGTTTAGATGAGAGGATGGAGTCATCCAAGTTAGAACTGAGGATAGGAAGAAAGGGGGTTTCCTGCTAACAGGAAACTGCATTTTTTCAGAATTTGGTTTCAGTTTGAATTAGATGAAATCTTTTTATTCTTCCCAGTTCTCCAGTCAGCAGGAAGCTGCTCAGGCACTGGAACAGCTCAGCTAAGCTCCCTCTGTCCCAATACCAATAGCAAAGCCAGGTATCAGTGTCACTGAAGGCTGGGGCTTCCCAGACTCTGTGACTCCTTGGCCAGTCTCCCAGGGGATGGCTATGGGGTTACTTCAGACCTCTGGACATTCAGCAAAAGTTCATCAAGTGCAAGAAATTTTAGACTCTGAAACATGGAATCTATCAAATAAAATTTGTTCCATGAGGAAACTTTAAACCTAATCTTTTCATCTGGAAGCTCTGTGTAAGGCACCAGTTTTCATCACACAAAGGAAAAATGCAGTGGATACAGAACCATTTGCACAGTCATGATAGCACTAAGAACAATAGGAATTGAAATTTCAATTTATGGAAACTCCCACAACATACCTGAGTGTCAGGAATCTTTTTCTGGTCTCTCTTCAAGTGTGAAACATCACACAGAGAGTGGCTGAGCTTCAGCTGGCTGCACTCCAAAAGCACAGTTCTCAGAGACATCTCACTGTTTCTTTTGCCCCTTATGAACACAAGAAACTTTTCCACTGCTCAGGGTGGAAACCATGGCAAGATGCTCCTTTTGTACAGTGTGTGTTGTGCACCTAGCACAAGAGGGGTCTTTAGCACTCAGCTGACACTAACAAGAAGAAAATACAAATAATACCTCCTTCCCCCACCACTTTAAACCATTATCAACATATAATTCTTCAACAAGTAGTAATTCAGCTATATTATTTTGGAGATATAAGGGATTTTTTTTGTTTACTTAGCAGTCCACTTGCTCTATGGTAAGAATATTACTCACTGGTATGAGAAGGAAGTCTTGCAGATTGCTGACTATGAAGCCAGGGAAAATTTAATGTGTTTGTAATCTTGACAGAGGTACTCAGAAATACTGCAAGATGATACTTCTAGTACTTTTAGACTATTACTCACTGCATACTTGAAGCCCAAATCATTCTGGAACACACTCACAATTTGTTCATATCTTTCTGGAAGTTCAATGACCACAGGGAATAAATTCCCAGCCTCTAAATGGTTTTCTGCCTATCAGGCAAACACAAATGTCCCCTGTAGGTTTGCAAAGAGCCAGAGGCTGACTGAAGTTTTTTGAGTTTTCATTACAGTCTGTTGCAGTGTGGTTAAAGTAAGAAAATATCTTATATGAAAAAATCTACCTTTCTTCCTCTGCAGACTCGCTTCTCATGCTCCTGAGTCAGCACTGATTGTGAAAACCCTAGCCTCCCATTTTCTTTTTTTTAAAAATAACCCTGAAAGGCCAATCAAACAGTATGTAAAAATCTTATAACTTGGACACTCAAATTTAGAAAACAGGGACAACTCATACCTAAACCAACAGTCATATAGAAACTGCAAAACAGCAGGGCAAGTTGCATAAAGGCAGGCCACTTCTTGTTGCTTAATTCAGTCATCCAAGGTAAAAAATATTTGGTTTCAACTGTTAGTTCTGAGAATAAAATCAGTGTTTTGTTTTCATGCTGCAGGAACATTTCTAAAGATGAGTGATATATCAGACTGTGTGAATAGGGGATGATTGTCCTTTCCTTCAGTACCAGAATGAAGGATCATTGGATTAAACTACTAATGACCAGAAGGTTCAGAATATACAAATGGAGGTGGTTGAGAATATACAAATGGAGGTGGTTGAGAATATACAAATGGAGGTGGTTCCTCATGGCATGTGTAGCTAAGTTGTAGGAATCACTGCTAGCAGGTTTTTGCAAATACTTAAGTTTATATCAGCATGAATTAAAAAGGCTACTGGACAGAGTCATAGAAAGACATCTGAGGGTATTAAGTGCTATCCCTGGCTCAGGAAATGATTGCACTTCAAATGGCAGAGGGAAGACAAATATAATTTCATGTTCTCATATGCTCCCTTAGACATTTTAGTAATGTTAGGACAAAAAAGTTTGGGTCAGACCAAAGGTCTGTTTAGCCCCATAGTGAGTTCTCAGCTTTGGTTGGTAGTGAAGGCACGGTTCAAATGCAGTGCACTGATACTGGTCACATGTGGCCACTGCTGCTGGCCACAGCCACAGACTGGGAGGGGACTGGACTGAGGCATCGGTGGTGCTGCATGGAGCTCCCTGCTGCCAGCAGCACGACACCTGAGGCAGAGGAGGGAGAGAGACACCAGCACGGCGTCCGCACTGAAGTGACTGCAGGTCAGCCAGCAGACTCCCCGGTGTGTGCAATTTACACACTTCTCAGAAACACAGAAAACTACACGTGGTAAAGCTTCACCTTGATGAAATTTGCTCTTACATCGTTACTAGGTGTCTGAATAGATTTCAGTCTCCTTGAATTTATTCATTATTCAAAGCAATCAGACAAAAATTACCTAGTCTATAATGTAAAAGTACATGCACAAGTCATAACATGCAACTGTAGCTTCCAATGGAGAAATTAACTTCTCAAAATCATTCTTCTAGAAAAAATATGCATATGATATCTCCAACTCTGAGCAAAGCAAATAATAATATCCACTTCTTTCTCTTTGGATTTCAAGATATTAAGCATATTCCAAATGAGAACAAAGTAGTACTGTGCTAATCACTGCACAAAGTACAAATGAGAAATTTGGCACCTCTGTTTTGTAGACATTGTTGAAAATCCCATCAGAAGTGAAAGATGCTCCAAAGGCACCCAGGTGACACAGCTAAGAAGTTAATCTAGAGTCTCAGAGTCCAGTCTTCACATAAGGCAAACCCTTCTTGTGGTAATTCTTCACTGGTAGGCAAAGTATCATTTTATAGTGATCACTGCCTGGTGCCAGAATGCTGTAGCCAGCTCACAGCAGGCTGCAACCAGCCCAGGTTAGTTTTCTGTACTTTCAGTTATGGGAAACTAAAAAAAAAAAAAAAAAAAGGCCATACAAAAGTGGCAAGATGCCCAGCTCAAGAGAGTTTAATCATAGGAATATCTTCACCAGTTACTGAACTGCATTGCACTGGAGGTTGTGTTGCCTGAGAGGAAAGGTGGTTTCATGGATCGGTATCCTCACGGGTACATAGGACACAGATCCTGCTCCTGTTCAGGTAAAAAAACCAACAAAACAAACCAAACAAACTCAAGTTCTGCTTGAACAAAATCTTTCCTGAAAAGTTATTTAATCTTCATGGAAGAAGAGGATTCAGTCTGGGCACCTGGCTGCCTATCTCTTCTTCTGTGAGTCCAGCTCAAGTAATTCTTGATTAGCAACTCTCTCACCCCACTTCCTCTTCTTTGTGACATTACCATGCTAGACACTAACTCACCACTCTGGAGACATATGTTAGATAGGCAAAATATCTACTCATCTTCAGGCAGTTTGCCACCATCCATCACCAAGCCCATTTCAGAGACAACTGCAGAAAGTTGAATCAGAAAGTAGATTTAAAACCACATTACACACGGGAAAAATATGCTATCCAGGCAACTTTTTTAGAGGTTGAAATTATAAATCATTCCTGGGAAGAATTTTTATTTTGGAGGAGTGTTTGGTGAGATGCTGCATTTGACCATAGACAGCTGGGCTGTTTAATCATTTAGTATAATTTACTTCCATAGCAACTTATTTAATCCACTGTGTGTATCTGACTACATACCTTCAGTGGAAAAGAAGAAATAACATACAAAGACACACACACACACACACACACACACACACACACACACACACACACACACACATATATGTTTCTGTGTGTATATTCTTAGAATTATATATAATACATATTTACATATACAAGTATGCACAAGAAAAACCTGCAGTGTCTGATGTGATTAGAGCTTCTCATCTTACAATAAAGAAAATACAAGAACAGAAATAACTCAGGTCACAGGGGATACTGAAATTTCAAGGGCAATAAGAGTTCTTATGTTAATAAAACCCTTATTTTCAGATTTCGCACTCAACAGTTGCATGGAGTTAATGGTACATAAGGGATGGGGACAAGAGTGAGTCTGAGTAATTTGGTTTGATTTTCCACAGTAAAATGATGATGCAAGTGAATGCCTCAGCTGTTGCGAAGCTAACTCGGTTTCCCAATAAGCTCTTAGTGATACATGGAAATACACTTCAGTATTTATATTTCAGGATAATATTCAACATTATTCAGTGTAGCAAGACACTATGCACACACATAGATGTAAGAAAGCCAAGTTATGAAAAGCTAATGGGAAAGGAAAAGCTGTTTGCAGAAGAGAATACTATAAACTCAGAAAAGCACCTGATGAAATATTTAAGGATGTATTGAAACAGAATAACAGGAGCAACTCTCACTTTTTCTGTCTAAAAGTTTAATGTGTCCTGCAATTTGATCACAGCCTTCTTGGAGTTGTTTGGTTTGAATGAAAATCCCCAGTCTGCAAGCAGAGATAGTTTCAGACAGGAACACCTCTGACTGCTGAGTCCAAGAGATTTTAGGTAGCAGCATAAAACATCCATCATGCTGGTGCAAACAGCCAAGTGTGCATGTGAGAGGAGAGGATTTAATTTGCCATCAGTGTCCATGGATCTAATGCTTGTCCACAACCCCTTGTGGGCAACTCCAGTGGCTCCCTCTGGACCATTATTTTCTAAGTGTGGTTCAACCTTGTGTTTGAGAGCTTCTCTTTAAAAGTAGAGGAAAATGTACACTTGGTGCATGTCCTCTATTAAAAATGATGGTACCTGGGGAACAGCACAGTAGAAACTAAAGTGACACTATCCTATGCATTTATTCCAAAGGTCTTTGTCACAGGCAAATTGATATGAGATACTGACAATATAAAGGATCCGTATCAGAAACCTAGCACTGAACAACCCAGCTACCAATTCTCTGAGTCATTTGAGCCTTACATGTGGCTCCCTGAGGTTACCAACAGGAGCCCTTCAATATTCCACAATTGCCAGCTACCACATCTATGCTGTTTATCTATATCTTTTTACCAGATGAGACTTTCATCAGATCTCAGATCTGCTTTACCTAATCTTTAATTTAAAACATGGAAAAAATCCTCTTGAGCAGTATTTCCCATGCAGGATTCTTATTATTCTGAGAGTCTCCCTAAGAAACACTGAGGTATCAGGGCAAAGGCCATTCTCTGGTGCTGGCAGTCACTGTATGGCCATAGTCACCAACACGAACAAGTGCAGATCTATTCCTGACCTCAGCTCTTGTCAGCTGCACTGTGAAACCAGCACTGCATTGCTTCTCAAGATACTGTTTGGAAGAGGATAGGGAACCTGAAAGCCTACAGGTGGTGAAAGTCACCTGCTTTCCAAACTGCAAGAGTTTCTCTCTCCATCTCTCCATTGGCCATACGCAGCACCTAAGAAAGCAGGGCTCTGGACCTCATCATCCCCAGTTAGATTCCTGAAGTAAACTCTTTGGAGTGACTGCTAATGTACACCTTTGGTCTATGATTTGCAGTAATCCCATATCAGTCCACAGCACTTGTCAGCATTTTTATATCCAATAAATTGTTAGCATTTCTCCAGAGCCTCGTTCATGGCACACGAGTATGAGCTGAGCTCTGCAATGCATTTGTTATGCGGCCAAGTACGTGATATGGCTCAGGGGCTTGGCCAGCATCCCAGGACTTGTTTAAGATCACAGAACTCAGCAGAGCCACCAAGAATAGTTATCTAGGGGTCCCTCTTCTAAAATAGCTGAGCGACATCCCTCTCTTTTACATACATTAATCTTGGCATTTTTTCCTAGCATCTTCGAAAATTCCCTAAGAAAAGATTTCTGAAACAAAGTAACAGTCTTGAAACTGTAGAGAAGGAATCTAATCCTTCCTTTATACTTGGACTTTTTTTCTACAGTATTTGGATTTGGACCTGTCTAAGCCTTAGACATTTCTGCTGAAATAATTTAAAATGGACTTCAAGTCCTGAGAGCCACAGTTTCTGAGTACCTAAATGTGGGTACCTTAAGAGTCCAGATTTTCATTAAGGGCAGAACAATTTCCCAGTAGGAATCAGGCCTCTTAAACATGCACCTGAGAAAAGAGGTATCCAAGGGGTCCCAGTCACTCTTGGAAACTTTGGCACTGCTCTCCTGATGAGTCTTTCAACCCTGAAAGAGAGCTTGACTCTCTTGACCTTTCTGTCAGAAGGGTCAAACAACAAAGCTGCCAGCTTCACAGGGACATGCTGAAGCTATTTTTAAAATCCTCTACTCTCTGTCAGTTATAACACCCTTTTTGAAGGTTAAAATAGAAACCAGTTTGCAGTATCTACAAACCAAAACCCAACAGATACTTTTGGCATTCTCTGACACATTCCTGGGAGTCTCAACAAGGAGGCCAGGAAAAGGCTGGACATAAAGCCAAAAACATCCTATCTGAAAAGAACTGAACTGCACTGGACAAAATACTTTAAAGCCCTATGTGGAAGTATAACCACTTCGAACAATATTATGATCATATTTGGACACAAAGTAACTTTTATATCCATTTTTGTAGAGCAAGTGATGCTGTTACTTCTCACCAAGGCACCAGCACCGAGATCTGTACTCATAGTAGGAGCACTACTAAAAGCAGCAAACCAGAGTGCAAATGTTCTACCAAATCAAACAGCAGACACAATAAGATGAGGAAGAAACTATGTCTCATGATTCCAGCCCACAAGAAGAACACTGCTTTAATTTCTCCAAGAGATGATCAAGGAAATTGCCTAGTAACAACAGCTTCAATTCTGTTTCTTCCATAGACAGAAAACATAACACATTGCATCTCAGTAATGATAACAAGAGAGCAGGTGATAGGAAAGGAAGATACAATAATGTTTTTCCCTTTTTAACATCTTCCTAGACTTTGAGCTCAGCCCCTGTAAGATAGAAAGCTGGTGAACCACTGGTACAGCAGGAAACAGAAAATCAGAGATGTACTTGCAGGGACATTGACCAACAGGTTGCCAGCTTATACAGCTTTTCTCAAAAAGAGTCACTGATTTATTTCTGGCTTTACATCTAGTCAGAATCATCAACATGACCAACCCTTGCAGCAAAATACTTTAGGTCTTAGATTCTTGTAAAATTTAAAATGCTAAACCAGAAGAATGTGGAAGAAGAACTTAAACACTACTGAGGATACCCCACTATAGCTCAGCTCTTTCAGTATGGTTAAATATTTAACAAATTAACATTCAGAGCGATTTTAAAAATCTTGAAATGAAAGGCAGAGCACTTGAGAAAAGAACAACTGGTGCACTTGAACCCAAATACGAGCATAAAGAAACGACTCCATCACAAGAAGCTGAACACCAGGCATACAGTTAAAAGTGAGAAAGAGAGAAGAGATTTACTGAGTCTAACTGAAGTTTCTTTTGTGGAAGAGACATTTTAAGATCAAAATCTCCAGCTCTAGTACAAAACAATCATGTTATCTCTGATTTAAAAGTAACATAACTAATTTCTAATCCTCGTGGCTACACCAAAAAATCATCAGAGTTATGATTTAGGTTCAATATAAGGGTTAAAAAGTCTGGAGACAAAGAAGAACCAAAAGTACATATAAACTCTAGCCAATCAACCAAGAAATACTGCTGACTTTGGAATTTATCTCAGCATTTTGAGATAAGTTTATGATCTGAGTCTTGTTAGTGGGTGAGTTTGGACCAAAATCAGAGATACAGTACTAGGCATCCCCTTAAACATAATAATAATCCAGCTAGATTTTTGGTATAAAGACTTAGGAATTCAGAAATTTAGTTACTGGCACACAATTACTTCAGGCTTATCCTCAAGAGTGGGCTTGCTTCTGTGTCACAGGAGAAAATACAGACAGATTCGGAGTTGCAGAAGGGAAGAAGGAAGCAAAGGATTCCCTATGTGTAACTCTCTGTGTTCAGGGAGCATGCAAATATTTAGGAGGGTTCTTTTAAAAACCATTAAATTGTCTGGCTGAGCCTGACTGCTTGAGGGTTCTTCAAATTCTTCTGACCATTTTCACTTACAGATAACCCTGTGAAAGCATGTATTTAAGATAACTCTGCATAATACTGTAGAACTTCACAGGCTTTTGCAGTGCGACAAATAAGCCTTTGTTTTGCCAAGTCACATTTTTTCCCTAGAACATCATGCTGCAGTTTCTCTTCCTATTCAGTTAGGCTGCTTAAAAAAATAAATCTCAGTCTCTCTAGCACTGTACCATTCATATTTAAACTGTTAGCCTACAGATAACTATTCTTTGCCTTCTGCACTTAATCCCTCAGCCTCTCTTGCTTACACATTGTGTTTGGGATGGAATTTATAGACAGAGCAAAGCCCTGTTTGTCCTCCAAGTTTTGCTGTACTGGAATTAGCTCAGTAGCACCTGCACACTGACTTACAGAGAAAAGCTAATCTCACTTCATGGCATGCTGGAGTGCTTTTCACTATGTAAAAGTGGAGTGTATCTCTTTCACTGGAATTGAGTCACTTCTAATGCCATTCATATTTTTACTTGTATTGAGTTTTCCTCTCAACTAAGTCTGAACTTTGGGTTTTTCTTCATTGGATGTTGTTGCACTGTTCAGCTACTTGGCAGAACTAACAAGCTTCAGCCCACCTTCAGGCTGGGAGCCCTCACAGGGCTTTTAACCACGATGGTACAGGAACATCAGAGAACACTGGGGAGGTTTCTGAAGGTGGAAGGCAGTGCAGTTCCCAGGAAGCTGTATGGGCTTGGCCAGGGCCTCAGAGCACTCACCCATGCTCCTTGAGCACTCTGCTCAAACCACCCTAGTTCCCTGGTTCATGTGGCAGCTCTTGATCCTCACCTCCACAACAGCTCACAGATCCACCTGAAAGCAGTGCAAGTCTCACAGTACTTGCAAAAAGTAGATGCCTGCTTTGGAAAGCCCCACACTTGACCACAGTTCCAAAGAGACCCTCTGTGATCTCCTCACATCCTCTTGTCTCCTACAGGCTTTGTTCCCGTGCTGTCCATGCTGTTTCTTTACCCCTCAAATTATTCCTCTTTTCCTTCATCTTTTTAAACACAACTCACCACACTGAGTGATGGCACTAGGTCAATCTGTGGCAGATGTCCTCCTTCACTCAGGCTTCCCCAGTCTGTCAGCTTAAGCTGGACCCAGCTACTTAAGCAAACCCCTGGGCTTACCTGCCCTGATGCAAAGGTCAAATCACAGGGATGAGCTGTACCCAAACCATTCCACCATGAGCTCAAGGCCTTTCTTGAGGTTCAGACCTCTTGATTAGGAGTCCCTCAAAGCCAAGCTTCGACTCTGCAGAATAAAATTTGTGCTGCCACGTGGGGGAGCTTGTGCTGTGGCTAAAGCTCATCACTTCCAGACCAAGAGAAAAGGACAGCTCAGCAGCATTAGGAACTGCAGCCCCTGGAAACTCTGCTCTGGAGAGGCTGGTTCAAAAACCTGACACATGTGTAGATAGTACATACAAACTTTAATAAAGATATTCCTTCTCAAAATGATTGGGTGACAGTCATTGACCTTCTTGACAAAGTAGCCAAACATACAGCTTACAAAGTGTAACTCTTAAAAATTAGCAACTTCCAGTTGCCCTTAGCCTGGTAAAATCATAGAATTTAAATTGGAAAAGACTTGTAAGATCCTTGAGCCCATCCATTAACTACCACTGTCAAGTCCACTACTAAACCATGTCTCTAAGTACCACATCAACTAGATGATGTTCAGAATGATAGGTCAAATAAAATGTAAATTCCTATATTTTAAAGGCATAAGTAAAGCAAACAAGTAGTCAGGACCAGTTCCAGAGCCCCACTAACACCACTTATAAACACAACCACCAGCCTGGAGCCAACTTTACTCCTTGCTGAGCCATGTTTGCCTGGAAAGCCACTTTGACAGCTGAAGTAAAAGCAGGTGAACCAGCAATCCAAAAGGTGATGAATCTGTCTCATCATATTTACCAAAGAGATGGTCTTGAAGTCTGTTTGAAACCCCTTAAAAAAGCACAACCGTGTCTCAGAGACGAACCATAGTTAAAACTCAGCTCTCAAGCCATTCAGGAAACAAGCAATCTGGTAGCCTGAGGAGATGAAAATTGACAGAGGTGGGTGGTTGGTTTTTTTGTATGTTGGTGGTGGGTTTTCTGTTTTGTTTTTGTGTGTGCGTGTAGGTGAGGTAGGTTGCCTGGTTTTCTTTTAAAACCAAAGAAATAGTTCGAAAGCGGTCTGTCGGTCTGAAGAAGGCGGGCCATGTGGAAAGGGAAGACAGCAGGGGGCAGTCCAGCCCTGAGCTGCCCGCCTCCCGCACGGGGCAGGGTAGCCAAAGACCTCTCACAGGGCACGGCACCGCCCCGTACACGGAACGCTGCGTAGCGCGGATAGCTCGCCCCGCGGCAGCGCGCAGAAGGGCGCCGTGGGCGCGCCGG
>VZRX01021657.1:107037-124717 GCA_013398075.1 Notiomystis cincta | reverse complement strand
CTGGGTTGGAAGGGACCCCAAATAACNGACCCCAAATAACCAAAAAAAAGTCCACCCAGTGCCACCCCTGCCATGACAGGGACACCTTCCACTGTCCCAGGATGCTCCAAGCCCCATCCAGCCTGGCCTTGGACACTGCCAGGGATCCAGGAGCAGCCACAGCTGCTCTGGGAATTCCATCTCAAACCCTCCCAGCCAGGAATTCCTTCCCAATATCCCATCCAGCCCTGCCCTCTGGCAGTGAAGCCATTCCCTGTGTCCTGTCCCTCCAGACCTTGTCCCCAGTCCCTCTCCAGCTCTCCTGGAGCCCCTTCAGGCCCTGCAAGGGGCTCTGAGCTCTCCCTGGAGCCTTCTTCTCTCCAGATGAGCACCCTCAGCTCTCCCAGCCTGGCTTCACAGAAATCGTGAAATGAACAATTAATCTTTTGAAGAGACATTTCTAAAATATTTTTTCCATTCTCAGTTGGAAATCGAAAAGTTTTAATAGCATTAATTTCCTCAGCAATTGGAAAATTCTGTTCCCAGTCTTGTTAGACAAGAAATGAATAAGGAAATTCTCTTTTTTTGACATAGAAAAGCGTAATTTGTAATAAACTTTTAATATTTGCTACAAGAAGCTTGGGTTAATCTGTTGCAAGCAACTTTTAGTCCGTTTACTCTTGATACCACTTAGAAAAAGCCTTGTAATTATTTAAAAGAAAATTTTAATGAGGAAATACCTAAAATTCCATTTTAAACTTTATTCCTAATTAAAAATAGATCTGCTAATTATAATGCCTATCTCCTTTAGAAGGTGCTGCAAGGCTTAATTAATTGTCGGTAAAGCTCATTTGAGAAGCTCACAGGATGGAAGTGTAAAATTGTTTATGTTAATGAGGAGGAGGCTCTGAGAGCTCCAAATGGGGCTGGCAGGGGCTGCTGGGCACCTGTGGGACATTCCAGGAGTTCCAATTCCTGCTGTCCCCATTTCTCAGCCCAAGGACACACCAGGACACCTGAGATTCTTCCAACATCATCAGAGAAGTCTCCAGGAGAGCTGGAAAGGGACGTGGGATGGAGGGACAGGACACAGGGAATGGCTTCCCACTGCCAGAGGGCAGCAGGAGATGGGATATTGGGAAAGAATTGTTCCCTGGGAGGGTGGGGAGGGGCTGGGATGGAATTTCCAGAGAAGCTGTCGCTGTCCCTGGATCCCTGGAAGTGTCCAAGGCCAAGCTGGAGAGGCCTTGGATCACCCTGGGACAGTGGAAGGTGTCCCTGCCATGGCAGGGGTGGGATGGGATGAGCTTTAGGGTCCATTCCAACCCAAACCACTCTGGGATTCAGTGATGAATTGAAGGAACTTTTCCTCACTAAGACAAGGACACTCCCTTGCCCGACTCTGCCTTTTCTCTCTTGAAGCAATCCCAAGAGGGAAAATGGAAATCCAGGAAGGTTTGAAGTTCACATCAGAGTTTATATCTGTGCCACTTCAGACAAGCAAGTCTCCCCTTCCTTTTGAAAAAAATAAATATATAATTTGTAGCACATGAAGGGTCAGTTCCGTGTTTCAGGGGGTCAGGGAGTGCTGGGATGTGATTCCAGCGACAGCTCCCACCCCGCGAGCTGAACCCCGCCGAGCTCAGGACGCGATTGTGGGGACTAAACAAAATTATTTCCACTCCTGTTCTAAACCTAATCCCGTGTAGTGACCCAGTTTTTGAGGAGAGAGGTTTGTGATTACCTGACAGGAGCTCATATTTGTACGAGAGGAGCAGCAAGAGCGCATTTAATCTTTCATGCTCCGCTCTGACAGCTGCGCTTTCGCTCGCTCAGCTTTCCTGAAGGATGAGCGAGGCAGAGCTAATTTTTATACATCCCAAATTTCCAGACAGGGATATGCATAAACTGTAGGAGCTGTTTATCTGATTGAGGCACTAATTGTGTGGGTCCTAGCTGGAGCAGCACGGGGAAGGCAGCGCATTTCACGCTTAATACCGGGGAAGAGACACGCAATGCTCAGCGGATAAAAGGCTCGTGGTCCCAGCTGGGAAAACAGTTCCATTATCTCCCAGCTGCACAGACCTTCCATACGGCTCCGTTCTGCCTCGCTGAACACCCTGCCTTGCTGAGAGCCCCCAACAGTCCTGCAGAAAATTGTAGGGATCCTGAGACATTTGCCTGCTCGGAGCTGTAAGTACAGAATCCTGCTGGCTGCTGCAGTGTGGATGGTGCTGGGGGAGCCGCGCTCGCTGGGCTGGGTTTTTATCCTTCCTCGGTCGTTTGCATTTGCATAAGGGGGAGAGGAGGGGGAAAAATTTGCTGCTTTATTTCTGCTGCGTGTCTGGAAATGGCTGGTGCTCCAAAGGGGTGCGTTCTGGGCAGAAAAGGACGTGTGGAATGGATTTGTATGCGTGTGAGGGCTGAGGCAAACAGAGCCGAGATGTGCTGGCCACAGGCACCACAGGTACATTATCGAGGCTGTCACAGCTCTGCTGCAGTGAAACGGGCAACACGGAGCATGACAGTGCTAATTTTGGCACTTTCAGATGACTTTCTACAGCATATTAAAAGCTGAAGTGGGTAATGAGAGCCTAACCTCATTTCTGCCAGCTGAAGGTGGAAAAGCACTAAACATAAATCTTGCAGGAAAATGTAGGTAAGCCCTAAAAAGAAAGTTTTCCCCTGTTGCTCATTTGAATCATCGAAGGAGACAATAAAGCAAGTTCAGGGCCTATACTGAACTTTGGGTCTGCATCCAAAGGTTTGCAGGAGCGTTAGTTTGGATATTGTTATTTATTTACACTGCCTGACACAGCTGTAAAGGGTATGACACTTTATCAAAAGTTTGGGGAGTCTGTGGCTCCAGCAGCAAGTGCCTGACTAGAAATTTCTGTTAAATCATCATCTCCCCATGGTGCTTTTTGGGTGAATCTTGGCTTCAGACAGCTGTTGCATGTGGAAAGGGGCTCCTCCAGCAGCTTTTGCAGGGTGCTCCAAGCTGACAATTTCCTGCAGCACTCGTGGAGCTGAATGACCAAGCAAGATGCAAACCCTCTGTAAATAACAGTTCCTTGTCCTTTCATCAGCACTGCAACCCTCTGCAGGTAAATATTGTGAGTTAAAATCCAAGTATTTGCTCCTCTGAAGCAGCATTTCTGCCTCCCCTCCTTTTCTTTTTCTCCCCCAAAGAGAGGAGACCTGTGACTTCCACACAAAGTTCTGAAAGTTCTGTGAATTTTTCCATGTGTGCCACTAAACCCTGCAGTGTTTGTAATTCCAGGTACCACATCCCCACAAATAACCCATCTCCATCAGGCAGCTTCGCCTGTGGTGCTCCAGAGGCTCTGTGTCAGTGTTTCACATTCCAGGAGTCTCTGCTTCACAGCTTTTATGACACTAAAAAGTCCCAAATCAGTACCTCTATGAAGTTAGCAACAACCATAGATCACATTTTATTGTGTAAAAAAGAAAAATAAACCCCCCCAATGTTTGCAGCTGTGGTTTCAGATGCTGCTGAGGTACTGCTGGCCATGGGTTACAAGTTTTACCTTCCATGCTGAGGATAAAATTATAAATAATCCATAACAACTTAAGTGCTTTAAATCAAGCAGGAGCCATGTCTCTTTTCCTTTGCTTCCAGCTTTATGATCATTATTAAAAAGGTTTGTGGTGCATAATAAGCTACCCTAAAATGAATTTCTTGCCACTGAAGCAAGTATTTCCCCCTCAAAACAAGGTGCCAGTGTCCCCAAGGGCTCTCAAAACACAAATTTGGGTGGCACAAAACACTATTTGTGCTTGAGATGAGAATTTTCATGAGAAGATATTTTGTGGGAATAGATCAGCTCTACAAAACAGCTTCCAATTTGTATTTCCCTCTCAAAACTGTTTTACCACAACATTCTTTCTGTTAAAAATTGAGTTTATTGCAGAAGACTGCCACAGATTGGCCTCTGCTCACCTCCCTCAGGGACAAAGAGACACAAAAACCACCTTAATGGTGCCCTGCTTGTCTCCAGCCTCTCATCCTGTCCCTGGAGCAGGGAAGGCTCTTGCAGAGGAGGAAAACCAGCAAGTTTGGCCCAGAAAGTCATTTATTCCTTCTTCCCAAAGGCTGCACTCAGAGCTGGCCATAATTCTGTGCTTGGACAAGTTTGTAGCCTCGTCTGTGCGAGAGAGAATCTCTCCAGAGGTGGAGACAGAAAGAAATTCAGGCACAGTTTTACAGCTACAACTCCCAGCGTGGTAAAAACCATCCCTGGGACACTAAAAATCCCCAGACAGAGCAGAATTTCGGTGATTATGTGACCTTATTTACATCCAAGAACCACCAGGCTGCACAAATCTCTTGTTTACACAAAGGTTTTCCACGAGAGCAGAATGTGCAAGGAGAAAACACACACCTTGAAAAGAGAACAAAGCATCTTCAGGTGCCTTAATCACAGTCAACAAGAATGACCCCAATCAAAACGGATCAGGGCACTGCACTCAACAGTTCATCATCTTTTAGAGGGAAAAAACCCACACAGGTGTGAGACAGAGCTTCAGAGGCATGGAAACCCTGCCTGGTGCTGGGAAGGTGCTAAACACCCCAGGTCAGCACAGAGCACAGAGCCAGCAAGATATTGGTGCACAAAAAATCCCCATGGGGACTTCAACTCATCAGATCCAGAGGCTGGAGGGGAAGTAGTGAGGAAAAGCTGGAATTTTTCCATGCCTTTCTGCTCCCAGCGCTGTCTCCTCTCCACCAAGAAGCTCCTGGGGCAGCACCTCCAGCAGTGGTTTTCCTGCTGGATGAGGTGCATCTGGTCAGCACTTCCTGCTGCTTTGATTCTTGAAGGCACAGGAAGCTCTTCCCGAATTTTTTGGGACTGCAAAAGTCATTGAGCTGCCTTAGTGCAGCCTTCCCATGCCTGAAGAGGCTCCAGGAGAGCTGGAGAGGGACTGGGGACAAGGGATGGAGGGACAGGACACAGGGAATGGCTTCCACTGTCCTAGGGCAGGGATGGATGGGATATTGGGAGGGAATTCCTGGCTGGGAGGGTTTGAGATGGAATTCCCAGAGCAGCTGTGGCTGCCCCTGGATCCCTGGCAGTGTCCAAGGCCAGGCTGGACAGGGCTTGGAGCCCCCTGGGACAGTGGGAGGTGTCTCTGCCATGGGATGAGATGAACTTTAGGATCCCTTCCAACCCAATAAATTTTATTATCCTTCAATCTCATATCTTTATTCACTTTGGGGTTCATTGTGTTTTGGGTTTCCTAAAAGAATTCAAACTCCAGACCATGCAGTGATCAAGGGAGAGAGAGGGATGGGGAGGAAGGAGTTGGGGACAAGAAAAATTTCCCTCACTGAGACCCTCAGATGTATTTTTAGCCCATAGAGAGCAGAAGGAATGAACCAAGTGAGTCAGAAAGGCAGTTTGTTTGATTAAAATTCTTGACAGCATCTGCTGTAATGCTCTTGTTAAAAGAGATGGAAATCATCAGAAAGATGAGAGAGGCCTGGTTCTGTCCTTGCTCCTTACACAACATAATAATAAAAATAATAATAACAATAACAATAACAATAACAATAATAATAATAATAATATTAATAATAGTAGTAGTAAGGAAAGGAGCATAACTGGTTTCCCAATAACTGGTTTTACTGGCTATATCCAAACACAAGTGGCTCAGGAACACAATCACCCTCCCCAAGCTCCCACCTCAGGCAGCTCAGACAAATAAATCCATTCTGCCCATTTCCCTACAAAAAATCCTCACTTTTCTTCAGGACACCCTGATGTGATCACCAAAAAAATCCATTTTCTTTATAAGATTCTTCAGAAAAAAATATAATTGGTTTTTATTTGGTAATGAATTCACTCTCCCATGGCTGCAACCAAAGCATGAGGATCCCAAATCTTTCTTTGTGGTGATGCCTGTAAGGAATCTTTTATTAAAATTCTCTTATTAGACTTATCTCTTATGAAATGGGGGAGGACTAGCTGGAAAACAAGGATCCTCTGCTGTAAAAAGTAGTGTAAATATCAAGTGTGTACCTTTGAGCAGCACCTGATTTTAATTCCCATCCCTGAGGTTTACACTGGGGATGTAGGACCTGGCTGGGGTGAAGCTCTGCACCAAGGTTCTCACTGAAATGAAAGGATTTCCAGGCATTCAGTGATTATTTCTGCTTCAAACACACCTTTTCCTTGTCTGTGTGTGTGACACTGCCTGGTCCATTGTGGGGTCAGGGCACCAGGAAGGGGCCTGCCTGCATCACAGAGTGCTTGGCACTGCTCCTGGTGCACTTGAGCAATTTAAATCCCTTTCTCCCAGACATTCCCTCCCTGGCTGAGCTCGGTGTGTGCAGAACACGAGAGGCACCTTTGGTGAGAGGAATGGGGATTAAAAGCACTGAAGTTTCTGCAACTTCATCTCTTTGAGCAGTTTCTGATAATCCTACCATGAAATTACAAAACCAGCAGGACCAGAGCAAACCTCCCTGGAAATTGTGCTCCCTCCATTTGTAAAGGAAGCCAGATAAGGTGCAGATTTTTATCAGCTAAATGAGACAGCTGTGTCACATGGACTGCCCAGCACCCACCCCTCAGCTGAAAACCCTCAGTCAGGGCAGAACTGGGGCTGGTGTGCAGCAGAGCCCTGGATCCCCCACTTTTCCCAGGCTGTTGCACCTTCCAAGGATTTCGTCCTTGAGCCAAGGCAAGAAGACCAAAAATAAAATTCTCCACAGGACCAGCACAGAGACCCCGGGGTGGGTGCCCCCAGCAGAGCTGCTGATCCTCCCTTGTGCCTCAGTTTCCCTGTGTGGTCTATCAGCTAGCAGCCACCATTCCAGCCATCCCTGATGCTTTAGAGCAGGAGAACTCTGGCTTCTGGGAACTGTTTTACCCCTGGCACTGTCACTTCTCCCTGGGGCTGCAGCATCCAGACTCTCCTCACACTGATGCCATTCTGCTAATTTCCTTAATTTACTCACTTAGCCCCAAAATGGGTTTGTTTTCCTTCTCTTGATAGCAGCAGGGAAGCTCTGCAGCCCCCAGTGAGGGAATTTCTCTCCCAGAAATTGTTTTGTCTGCTGGTTTAGCGGGAGCACTTGGGCTGCACAGCGGGTTAGAGGTTTTACCCCCGTTAAAGTCACTTAAACTGCCACCTTTCCCTCAGCAGTGATATCATTAGTGGTGACACATTGCTGCAGCCTCTCCACAGAGGTCACCCAGCCCTTTCTGGAGCTATCACACCAAGCTAAAAGCCATATATATGATATTTAACCCTCTCCTTTTCCTGTGCTACTCCAAAACCGCTGGAGGTGCAGGTCTAATTTCTTCCCTGAACACACTTTGGTGCCTCTATTCCACCAAATCCATGAGTTAGGTTGAGATTTTCAGTCCTGGCTCAATTTTCACACCCCATAATGCAAATAAAGACCAATATTTGCTATAAAATTATAATGTCTGGGCAGCTGCATTCCATCTGTTTGTGAGGGCAGCGCCACAGGGGAAAGATCTTCCACTTACAAGGAGAATCTTTGTTTCCTACATCATTGAAATAGGAACATTTATTCATTAATTCCTGGGCTAGTGGAAGGTGTCCCTACCATGGCAGGGGGCTGGAACAGGATTATCTTTATGGTCTTTTCCAATCCAAAGAGTTCTGTGATCCTCACATAAAAATAAACAAACAGACTCCTTATAAAAGGAGAGAATTCTTGTAGAATTGTGCTATATATGTTTGTTGTTGCTGTTTAGGTACCAAGCAGCTTTTGAGGGGGATAAAGTCAGGCTGTGCCAGCATTCCCAGGAAGAGCTCCTGTGCCAGGCTGGAGCAGTGGGGTGGTGAGAAATGCAGGTGTGGTGAGGCAGGAAGGGAGAGGAGGTGGAGTCCCCATCCCTGCAGGGGTCCAAGGAAGGCCAGGATGTGGCACTTGGTGCTCTGGGCTGGGGACAAGTTGGGACTGGGCACAGCTTGTGTCACCAAAAAGAGGGGAGGAAATAAACCCTCCCCAGCGCTGTGTTTGCAGTGACAGAGAATCAGGCACTGCTTTATTCACTGCCCAGGGTGTCCAAGGAAAATATCCCAAACACACCTCCTTGGCAGGATTCCCCCCAGGCTTTGCCCAGCCCAAGCCCCCAGAGCTGCTCTGCTGGAGAGTCCCTTGGGCAGAGCTGAGCAGCCCCAGGGTTCAGTTCCCATTGGATCCCAATCTCCTGGCTCCGATGGCAACGAGATCTTCATCCCTCGAGTTTCTGCTCAGTCCCTGCCGGGCCAGAGGGCTCCAGCTGAGCCAGAGGGGGCACCTGAGGGCAGGTGGGCAGGGCAGGGGCAGGGCAGGGGAGAGGCAGGGCAGGGGCAGGTGATGTCATGTGATGATCATGTGATATCATGTGATGCCATGTGATGTCCCGTCTCTGTCCCGTCCATTCCCTTTTATCTCCCCGGGTCTCTCTGTTCTCCTCCCACTCTGTTGGGATGTTCCCTCCATCTCCTCACAGCGTTGCTGCACCTCCTTAAAAACCATAAAGAAAATTCCTTTCCCAAAGTAAAGTCAAGTCAAGCCCAGCTGAAAAGACAAATGAAAATTCAAAAGTGATATCATTTCCAACACTCGGTGATCTCAGAGGGCTTTTCCGAGCTCAGTGATTCTGGGATTCTGTGAAATTCCCTTGCTCAGGTGAGGCTCCTGAGACTGAGACCACGACCTGTGCTCAGCACATTCCTGTCCAGCTCTCACACAGCCCGTGCTGTTCCCCTGTGTTGGGGGACAGCTCAACACAGAACTGTGGCTGGAATGCACCACTTGGCCACTTTTCCATGATTTTTTCTGCCTGTTGTTAGGATGATCCACCCCCTGCCCTGCCCCAAACACGAGCCAGCACTGCAGGTCCACTCCTGCCAGGTGCCAGGGCTGCCTCACCCCCTCTGCTGCCCCTCCCCAGGCCTGATCCCATCTGAGACATCACCTCAGCTCTTTCTTGCTGCCTGCAGCAAAGGAGAATCCTGGCTTATGAACCTGCTCACAATTGCTGCAGTTCCAGCCAGGAATAAACTGTTCTTAACCTAAATACTCCTCTGAGGATGCTGAGCTTGGGGGAAGAGACAGAACTGTGCTGCATGTGGTGCAAGTAGGGATAAGTAAGCCTGGATGTGCTGCATAACTTGGGAAAGCAGCTGGGAAGGGAGGGCAGTGGTGGACTGTTCTAAGCAATAATGACCACTTTAAACTGCTGCAAATGCAATGTTTCCAAACAAAACACGGACTATTGAAGCTACAAGTAGTAAAAAGGTTGTCAAAGAGAAAGATTGTCCAAAGGCAGCCCAAAAAGTACCTCAAGGAGAAGGGAAACCCCAGTGGGTTAAATCTCCTTCCACAGGGAGAGTGAGGTGAGGCTGTGGTTGGTGCTGGGCACCACAGGGAGCAGCACCTATGGAATAATTGATATGGGAAATTAAAGAGTGATAAAAATGATCAGGCAAAATGGGCAAAGCTCAGAACAAGGAGAGCTGGCCTGGAGTTAAATCTGCAGGAAAAAGATTTGTTCACTTTCACGCAAAATGCCCACTAAGGTGAGCCAAGATCTACCATGGAATCTTATAGAAATATGGGTAACAAGAGATTTCAGAGTTATTTTGGGATGCTCTGAGGAAAGTTGTGGGGAGTGCTGTTTGGAATGATTCTGTACTTGAGGTAGTTCAGCATTAATTGCACGGCTTTACTCAGAGATTACTCATTTTCAAGTTAGTTTTACCAAAAGTTTTGAATAATGGATGATATTAAAATTTGGGTTAGGGATTCAGGGGATTGATTTGGAAGACATAGGTGAACCATCCCCAAAATCAAACTTCTGTCAAAAATTAGGAGAATGAAAAGTTATGTTTGAAGTGCAAGGACTGAAGAGGAGCAGCTTCCTCACTGATTCAGGCAAAATAGAAATGACTGAGCCTGTCAGGACTTTACCTCTTTGTCTGCCTGACTTTCTCAGCAAGATTGATTCTGGATCCACCTAAGCCCTGGAAGGAATTAGTGGGAAACTGCTTTGTTGGAGGATGCTGAGGGGGTGAGTTGAGCAGGAGGAGAAGCAGCAGCAATTCCCAAAAATAAAGCCCCAGCCCTGACTAACAGGGGGCCCTGTTAGGTTCACTGAAGTATGAGTAAGTCATGAAAGCTCACTGGAATCCACAGAGGCAAAAGCAATACTTTGAGAGAATAAAAAGCTGTTAGAAAGTGTTGGTGAGATCATAAAATCAGAGAATACAGAGAGGGAGGGACCTTAAGGATCATCCAGTGCCACCCCTGCCATGGCAGGGACACCTCCCACTGTCCCAGGCTGCTCCAAGCACTGTCCAGCCTGGCCTTGGACACTTCCAGGGATCCAGGGGCAGCCACAGCTTCTCTGGGAATTCCATCTCAAACCCTCCCACCCTCCCAGGGAAAGATTCCTTCCCAATATCCCATCCATCCCTGCCCTCCTTCAGCTTAAACCACTCCCTGTGTCCTGTCTTTCCATGACCTTGCTCAAAGCCCCACTGACCCTTCTTGTAGCCAGGAGCAGGAAAGCTTCACCCAGAGAAAGGTCCTGGGTTGGATTCATAGGTAAATTCAGAGTTTTATGTTTGACTGAATTTATCCCGGTGCATGGATATTTATATTGAAAGCAGAAGAACTTTATAAAGGAGGAGTGCTGCAGTCGTGCTTATTCTGTACAGAGACCTGCAATAAAAACTCCTGACCCTTAAAGCAAGGAGGTGAGGCACAAAAAGTCAATTATTACTGGTATTAATTAGCATTATTCCACCCAGTAGTGTCCAAGGCCAGGCTGGATGGGGCTTGGAGCCCCCTGGGACAGTGGGAGGTGTCCCTGCCATGGCAGGGGTGGCTCTGGGTGGGATTTAAGGTCCCTCCAACCCAACCCAACCCCCTTTGGGGTCCTGTGAGAGCAGGGCAGTAGGAGCTGTGCATTATTTGCATACCTGAGGCTGAGGCCCCCATATTTTACCCTCTGTGCCCTGGTGGTGGATGGAGCACAGCAGAACGTGACCTGGGAGCAGGAAACCTCCCCTGGATCACATTCCTTGTGTTTGATCCAGCTCAGCCCAGGCCTTGGTGGGTCACAGCCTGTGCAATTACCCACCTCAATAATCAGTGTCTGGCCCTGATGAATTACAGCCCAGGCTGGGGCTGGCTCAGGATAAATGAGCTGGGATGAAGGGTGTGACAGGTAACAAAGCTTTTGTGATGGGCTCTACAGCTGTTAAACCTCATGCAAAATAAAAAAGGGCCACTGAAATACGTGTAAAATAATCAGGAATAAAGCCAAAAATCTATTTTAGGCCGTGGTTGTTGACCAGGCAGAAGAGACTGAAAATTATCCTCATTCTGCAGAAATGCAGGAGGGTGTCAGGGAGGTTCTCAGGTCACTTGTGGTGCTGCCACACTCGAGTCTTGGGCCACTTGAGGGGCTGTTTGTCCTGCAAATTTTGGCTGCTCCCCAGCCTGCCTGGGCTGGCCACAGACACTCAGCAAAGGGTTCAAGGGATCCCTCCAGGATGGGCAGGGAAGATGCTGCTGCACCAACAGCCCCCAGAGTTTTGGGTGAAACCCCTGCTTGAAGCCTTTCCTAACTCTGCACTCACACCAGGCTGGACAGGGCTTGGAGAGTGGAAGGAAGAGCTGATGCCAAGTTTTCCTGAAGTCAGAAGGGACAAGGGGGTCTCTGGGCTGTTCCCAGGAACTGACATTCTTCAGAGATGTTTCTGGTGGCTCCACTGTTAAAAAAACCCATAATGGATGTTTCTGTTTCCCTTTTATTTCAGTGTTTTGGAGGAACAGTAATGCTTTGGGTAAAATTCAAATCAATGCAAACCTCATAAGCCAATAAAATTTTATAGATGGTTATCCAATATGTAATTTGTTACACAATTTCTCTGTGGCTTCTGTTTATTGAGACATAAAGACTTTGCTTTTTTTAAGGGAGATTTTATGTGAGGAGGGCATAAGAAGGAACAACCTTTCATACCTATTGTGCCATAAACTAAATTACTCTTAACCCAAACCATTTATCTTGTGGTGGCAGCCTAATGAGACCAAAGGAAATAGAAACAACCTGCCTGGAATTTTCTTGAAGGGACAACTTTTATTTCCATCAGTTTTGTGCCTGGAGCTTCCCAGATTGACCACATGGATATCACAGTGGATAGTATCAGATTATATAATAATTATTTTTTGAAGAAAATGATGAGAATGTAAAGGTTGGGAAAGAGGCTGAGTGCAGGAGAGAAGTTCAGGGGTAGTTGCACTCTCTGTGTTTGTTTCCTGGGAGGAATTTCCTGCTGGATGTGAGTAATGGAGGGAAGGGAAGGAATTCTGAGCAGCAGCCTGGGGGCTGCTCAGATAGAAATCATCATGGCTTTGGTGATTTCCATCAGGAGGGCTGGAAAAGCTCTCGGGAAGAATGATCCCCACCCTCGTGAGGAAATTCACTGCAGTGCCTCGTGCTTGTGACTGAGATGTTCTTTCTCCAATACAACTTTTCTCTCCAATATCCTTTGGCCTGTACACAACATCATTGTCCCCGTGTAATTTCAAAGCAAAAGAGCAAAGCTGAGGAGCGAATGCGACCTTTCTGTTTTATATTTTATTTTTTTGAGCCAGACACACAAACATAAAAGGAGCTTTTACTCAGTAGGTCCTGCTTGAAGTATGAGTGCACTGACCTGGAGATACACACAGAGTAAAAGCCTATTTGAGGCTGTCTCACACGTTCAGTGAAGCTCCAAGTCTTTGGGAAGCTGAGCTAAACCGCGCTGAAATGGGCGGGATGTGTTTCGCTTTGCCAGGACTGAAGCAGCCCCTCAGTGCTGCCTGTCAGCTCCATTAATTCCTGGTGATTTGCCCTCCACACAAGGCAATTTTGGCTGAGATTTGCCCTCCACACAAGGCAATTTTGGCTGAGATTTGCCCTCCACACAAGGCAGTTGTGGCTAAGATTGGGCTGGGTGAGGAATGCAAAGTGCTGGTGAGCTTGCACTCTGATGGGGACTGATTTGCCTGTTAAAGAAAGAAAAGCTGAAGGCAGTGGATCCCTTCAGACCCCAAATTTGCTATTTCCCTTAAAGGATGACAGATCTTTGTGAGAGGAATAGAAACAATCTGTGTGTTGCTCTCAACAGAGAACTGGTGAAAAAAATGGATTTGGGTCACTGTGAGGTAACAACATTGTTTTATGTGTCAGGCAAAAAAGAGAAATAGTCCATTATTTAGATGAGCACCAGTAAATGGCTGTTTTTAAGGCTGAGAAGCAGGGCCATCTCCTCCTTATCATCTCCATTCCATCTCCTAAACTCTCCCTGAACCTGGAGGAGCCTGGGCTGCCAGGGGAGTGAGCCAGGGCTCGGAGTGACAGAGTGACATCAGCAGGAGTTATTAGGGGAATTTATGAGCACAACCAGACGTGGGGATGACAAGAATTGGGGAAGAGCTGCAGTATCCCAGGAAACAATCTGCATTATTAGGAACAGAACTCCAGGGAAGGTGTGATGAGCTTGACAAAGTGCAGACACTTCACTTCGGGATCCTCCTCAAAGGCTCCTCCTCAACACCAGAAACGTTTTTAAGCTCATTAGAGACCAAACTCTATTTTTGGTGTTTTACCACTGCAAGGAAATGTGTAGAAACTCGTTGATAGAGCAGCTTTGCAGGGATGTGAGGCTGCAAATGAGGCTCTTACAGTGTTTTTTCTGCAGTTGCTGTGATGGGTTTGGTAGTCCTGGGAAAGCACCAGGCTGGGGTTGGCCAAGGCTGCAAAGTGGCTCCAAACTGGTGTCAGTGCTGGTGTGAAACTGGTCTGAACCTTCCCAAAATGGGGCACAGCCAGCACAGCTTCCTGAGGGTTTAGAAAAGGATGTGGGAAGACTTCAAATGGAAATGTCATTGCTAAATTATTATTTTGGATCCCTGTCCCATGAAAACACTCACCAGAGGGAAGTGAGGATGTAACCACGGGGGTTTGGCTGCTCAAGTTTGCCAACCAAACCATTTCAAAGGATTTGTTTGTTCCTTTTCATGTATAGCTCAATTCAGCAAAACACCTAAATACTTATTTCCAGTTGATATGAGAGTGATCCTACAACAAAAATACACTTGGAAATATGTTAATCAGTAATTTCTGCTATGGAGCAGCCATTCCACAAACCTGGCATTCAACAGACCCTGAAGGAGGGAGCTTAAATTCTAAAGACCCCTTAAATTCAAGGTTTTCCTTGAACAAATCCTTATTTTTCTCTGGAATATTAGCAGTGTTAAATAGCCAGCCTCCACTTTTGAAGGCAATTTATCTTAGGCAGCTTTAAAAATGAAGTGAAAATTTGGGATGTTGAATTGTTTTGGTTTTATTGACGTGGAAAATGAAAATGTGATTCCTTGGTAACGACTGCACTCAGAAATTTCTTAGGACAGGACTTTTTTTTTTTCATGTTCTAAATATAGTGGTTTGGGCTTAAAACAAAGGACAACCTTTGTGAAAGATTTGGTTTAATAATTTGCTTTAATTGTGACTCCAAAAGGCAAAAGTCACTTTTGATAAGGGATAAAGGATTGATAAGAGGATAAAGAAAGATCCCCTTTGCTATGGAAAGGCACATATTCCTTATATATTGATATTTTGATATTCCTAAATCCTGCTGAACCAACAACTGGAAGAGTTTCCAACAAACACTTTGATGCAGGAACGAACCCAGAGAAATTTCACATATTCTACCACCACAAAAACACAGCCAGGGGTGGATTAAGGATGCAGGAACCTCTTGGGAAGTACAGAGAAACAGGATATAAAATGGATTGGAAAATTCAGAGCAGAGGGATGAAAAGGGAAGGGAAAACCAGCTGAACAAGGAGGTGAATTTTCACCAGCTCCCTTTAATTGGCACAATCACAATCTTCAAACCCTCAGGATTTTCACCCTGGGGATTTCTCTGCTTAATTGTGAGTTTTCCCTGCACTTTTCCTGGGTGCTCAGGATGGTGAGGGATGGGAATAATTCCCCATTACCCCGTTGTAATTTGGGCTCTTAATCAGCAGAATGATTTTTACCAGGACTTTGCCAAGTGGGTGCTCCCCAGAAGGGCCTTGGGTGAGCCAGAGGAGTTTAATCCACTCCTTTTTCTTTCCTGCATTATAAAAGATCATCTGGCAGTGTAGAATTCTTCTCTGCAATTCCAACAGCACATTTTGGTGAATAAAGAGAGTGGAAATGAAAGCTCTGAATAGAAGGGGATAAAAGAGGCTCCTTGGAGAGCTGATGTTATGAGGCAACAGGTGAAAATCCTGTTGGATTTCAGTGTCCAGTTTAATGGGTGAGGAAACAAAGCAGAAATTAAAAGGAAGTTCTGCCTCTGGAAAAAAAAAGGCAGGAAAAATCTCTTGCTAAATATTTGTATCAGTCCTGGCCTTTCACAGCCCTTCACGTTTTTGAATTTTAGAATTGATTTATTTTAAATAACTGCATACATAAATAAGTGCATCCTAAATATATCTATGTATTAGGATACTCTAAGTAAAATTATTATTCTTATCATACAACAGATAAATTTAAAGAGTTCTTCTCCCAAATATATTTGGTCCTGGTTCCCAGCTGGTGCAAATTTGCATTTCTCCATGAAGGGCAAAGTTTTCCTGCTCTCACCCTGGAGCAGCCAGCCCTGGTTACCTGTCAAAACCCCAGGACACCTCCAGAAGAGCAAGTTCAAGTTCTTTGGTGTACCCAGGAAGGGAAAACATTCCTAAATCCTGATTACTATTCCAGCTAACATTTTGCTTTTCTAACCCATTCTGAGTTTGCAGGAATTGTCTGCTGCATATCCAGCAGATGCAAATGCATCAGTCCCTGCATGTGTGACTTGTTTGGAGTGCAGGGCAATTATCCAGGAGTAAAATCAATTTCTAACAAATCATCTGCCATGTGCAAAGCAGGACTCTAATAGTAATTAAAGTCATAAAATGGATTCATGTTTCTCTCTATCTCTTTCTTTCACCCACTGGTAAAAACTCATACACAAGTTCTAGGAAGGAGCATGAACTGCAGAAGAAATTAATTAATAAACAACGAATAATCACTAATCAATTCATTTTAGGCCTAGGATTACATCATTATTTTCAAGCAGCTTGGTACAATCTTGGTACAAGATCATGTGAAGTGACTTTGAAATGACTTTGAAGGAATTTAGATGTTCATGGGGAATGTGTAGCAAAAATAAAAACATATTTAATGTGTTAAAAGGGAAAAATAGATAAGTCTTGTTTTAAATGCACCAAAATGTTCTCTGTAATAAAAGGAATATTTAAAGTTATGCTTCTGTTTAACTCACATTAACATGTGCTTCTCCATAGACTCAGATACACAGCTCATAATCAAGTTTTAATTTTTAAATTTAAATAATTTAAATAATAATAAAACTAAATAAATAATTTTAATAAATAATAAGCAAATAAATAAATAAGTAATATAAATAATAATAGAAAAAAAAAACCTTTAAATTATTCCATGCCTTCAAACATGACAATCTCCTAAAAATCCAATCAGAGGTTAATGTTAAAGTCATTAAAGGAAGAAATGGTTATTTTTATTTATTAAACCTGAATAAGTCATTAATTTTAGCTGAGAACAGTGCACCTTCTGGTCAGCCTGGTCAGGCCCTGCTGAGCAGGGAACCTTTCCTGCTTTCCCCATTTCCAGTCCCTGTCCTCCCTGCTCCCTGCCTGGGCTGCTGTGGAGCAGCAGCCTCGGGGCGTCCCCTTCCCCTGCCCTGTGCTCAGGGATCCCTCTGCTCCTCCCTCTGCTCCTCCCAAACCCCTTCTGCATTTTCCAGGGGGGATCCTTTAGGAACTCCAGCTTTTCTCCTTGGCTCTTGTCTAAAGGGCTTCCTCCTCTTCCTGTCCTTCTGCATTCCACCAGCACCCAGCTCCTGAGCTCCAGCAGAGGTAAATAATTTGTATTCCTCTTCCCATCTCCAGATCATCTTGAAACCTGTCTAGACATTAGAGCAATCTGTTTGCTGCACTGATTATTCCACTTGGCTGTATCCTCTATCTTAAAATACATAGATTATGCTGAATTAAGTCCAATTTCATCCAGAAACCAACTGATTATTTTCTTCCTTTTCCTCATTATCCAAGAGATTCTAAATGATAGCAATAAACAGCAACAGCATCAGCAAGGAGGAAGGGAATGGGAAGGATCCTCATTTCACACTGAATCATTTACTTGTTAAACAATAAGCCTGGAAATTAACTTTCCCTCCTGACACCCCTGCATGCACAAATGCAAATAAAATGATTCCAGGCTTCATCTGGGGCAAAAATGATGGTCTCATGGGTGGTTCAGATAATCTTAAAGTCACCCTGGAACTGCAGCCCTGCCTGTTCCATTTTTAGTGGTTGGAATTCCACCTAGTCATGGTTTGAATCCGTGGTCAGCCCAGAACTAGTCCTGGCCACTTTATTTATTGCTGCACTGCAGTGTATGGCCATTAAAGAATCTAAATATTTCCTGACAGCTCTCAGGGGAAATCTACAGTTCATAATTTCCTTTCATGGCACTATTAATGCTTCCTGACAGGCTGAAAGCCAGTTGTTAATAACCTGGCAGATTTCCAGGTTCTTGTCTAAAATTAGCTTCAGTTTCACTTCCTTTTTTAATTTTTT